>JAODAL010010019.1:0-107413 GCA_025379985.1 Phyllomedusa bahiana
GAAATGTGGTTTTTAAGTGGCATTTCTCCCTCAAAATTTTTTTTAGGGCGGGAGAAGTCATATTTAAAATTTTTTTGGGGTCTTTTAGCTGTGAGATCCACCCTATAATTATGGCCCTTTGGGAAAACAGAAATGGGCTTCTAAGGGGGCATTTCCCCCCATCAAAATTTTTTTAGTGGCGAGAAGTCATTTTTAAATTTTTTTGGGGTTTCATGCTGCTTTGAAATGAAAGCAATACTAAAAGGTCCTTTATAAAAAAATTTTTGTTTTTTAACAGACTTTTTGTTCTTCAAAAATTGTCAAGGTCGCTAAAGGGGGTGATGGTGCTGTCAGAAACGGGAAATAGGTGGGGACACTGTTAATGGAAAACATTTTGGCAAAATGATTGTTTTTGCAAAAATCTTTAACATAGCTATAAACCCCTGTATTGGGGAAAAACCCTTTTTAAATACAATTAAAAAAAGAGAAAAAAAGGGAAATGGTGGTTCCATCCTATTTTAAAAAGGGGGTTTTCTAGAATTAAATACTAAAAAACTTGCATGTAAAAAATAGGGGTTTAAAAAAAAAATTAAACTGAATTTTTTCAAGGGAGGGGACAGGAAAAAAATTGGGCCAATGTAGGTTATTCAGAGGACATGGGTATGGAGCCGGACAGAGAACCAAGTTCAGAGACAAATTTTTTTTCCCGCCGTTGAGTAAAATTTAGAAAAAAAAATGCCAAGAAAAAGGGCAAAATGGGTGGGCAGGGCGTTAACCACCAGTATTTCCAAGTGAAGCTCAATTTGGGCCGACTCATCGGAGGGGGGAAGGAAAACCCCACCCCGGAAGGGGAAAATCTTTGTCCAGTGAAATAAAAATTGGGGGTTGAAAGACTCCTTTTTTCCGGGACTTTTTAATTGGGGGGGCATGCCGGTTTGGGGTCATGTGTGGCCCAGGCAGGTTTAGTCAATGTTCCGTGAAACTAAAATGGTGGGTTTAAAGGGAACCCCCCTTTTTCCGGCAAAAATTTTTAATTTGGGGTTTATGGGTTTGGGGTCTGTGTGGCCCCGGGGCAGGATAGTTAAATTTTCCCGTGAAAATAAAATGGTGGGGGTTTAAAGAATCCTTTTTTTCCCCCACTTTTAAATTTTGGGGGTCTTTCAGGTTTTTGGCTCATGCTGCGTTCCAAAGGAGGGATATTCAAAGTCCCGTTCAAGTTAAAAAAGATGGTTCAAATTTAAACTGCCTTCTGGCAAATTTTTTAAATTTTTGGGTGATGCAGGTTTTAAAAGGGGCATGCTGTGGTAAAAACAAAGGGGTATGAATTGGGGTGTGATTTTTTTTTCTGTGGCTTTTTTTAACCTTAGTGTGTTGGGTAAGATGTAGCACGTATCCATTTGACTGTTGTGGTGTTTGTTTTCCCGCTTCTCCAAACCCCGTTTGGGTGTAAGAATGAAGGTGTTGTTGCTTTTCCCCTAGACCCTTTTAAAGGTCATCGTTTTAATTACTATGGGCTATCGGCTATTTTGTCGGGTGATGGTCGATTTTCGCCTTTGGAACCCATTTTGATGGCCAAAGTAATGCTTTTTACCATTTCCCCAAGGTTATCGCGGTGCTGATGAGATTAAGTGCGCCCGGACGCACATGGGTCCCCAGTGTCCTGCGATAGAGCAGAAAAAATGTTTGACAGGGTCGTGGAGGGGGTGGTTTTTGTATTGAACAATTGGGCTTCGGGGCCCCCTTTCGATCTTATTTTCCCTCCTTTCTCTTCCCACTGCGAAAATCTACACCACGGTTTTCTATAAAAAACCAATTTTACTACAGAGAGGGACTCGTAAAGGATGTCCCTTTCACCTTTTTTTTTAAATTTAGCTTAGAACCCTGTCCGGGCTCTTGAATCTCCCCCAAATTTTAAGGTATAACTATAGGCAACCGGGGAAAAAAGCCCCTCTTTGCTGAGATTTTCTCTTTTCTCTCCCCCCATTGTTGGGTTTCTGTGGTTGGGGTTTGATTCATAATTTTGGGCCCTTTACTCGGGAAAACTTTCCCCCCCCAAACTCCCTAAATTATGAAATTAACTTCTGCCTATCTCATTGGCCAATTTCTAAAAAATCTTGGCATTTATATAGGTAATACTCCAAAACCCATTTATGTTCAATTATCCCCACTTTTATTTAAAAATCTCGAAAGAGGGGGGAACGTGGACAAATCTCCTCTTTCCTCTTTGTAAAATGCCAAATGCAAAAATGTGCTCCCAAAATTTTTATTCTTTTACAAAGGGTCCCGTTCCTTAGACATAAAGATTTTTAACTTTCCCCACTCTTCATTTTTCTTTTTGTGGAAAAAAAAAAGACCATGAATTGTCAAACTGTTTCCTCCAGGGACTGGGGGTGTAAACCCCTCCCGGATTAGGCTATATGTTGGAAGTGTCTGCGTACAGTGTGCGGGGTCAAAACAGACCGCAAGATACTCTAATTTTGTCATTAAATACGCTTTGGGCCCTTTCCCGTCGCTCCAAAATGCTTCATGTAAAAAATTTGTTTCTCTAAAGTGGCGAAACTTTGCTTTCTTTTGAAAGATCCCATAGGGTGGAAGGCGGGACCCTTGCTGTCCTTCCTAAAACTTGTGGTATTTTTTTGCTCGGGGGCCCTCCTGAATTCAAGCGGGATTAGTAACCCCCAGTTAAAAGCTGAAGAGCTAGGGGGATGTGCTTTCCCAAGTATTTGATCCGCACCCCAAAAAAATGTTTCTTTGCGACTTTATTTAAAAAATTTTAAAATTTGGTCCCTCTCTCACCATCCTTCCTTATCTTGTTTATTCAGGGTTTTAAAATAACAAAAAGTGATAAAGTTTCCCCCTAAAAATCTTCAAAAAATGGGAAAAAATGTACCCCGACAGGATATCCGGGAAAATTTACAAGGGTGGGGCCGTCTGTAAAATTCGTCAATGAAAAGTGGAGGACACCTACTTCAGAATGCTCCCCAGCCTTTTTGGGTTCAATACCCCTCACCCAACTGCCCCAAACCATCTCCCCGATTTCCAAAGGTGCCCCCCTCAAAACAGATTTTTACATATTCGGGTCCTTTTACGCTACTGCGATTTCGGGGGATAACTGTAAAACACTCTCAATTCCCCCCTAAAAGTTTTTTTAACCCTTAAAACCCGATCCAAACTTTATTCCAAAACCCTCCCAAATCATTGTAAAACCCCGCTCCTGCACATATTTCTTTTAAAGGCCAAACGTCTCTACTTTAAAAATGGTTGGATTTAATACCCCTCGCCCAAGAAGTGTCTGCTGTCAAAAAACCTTAGGATGGATAAATGGACACATCGAACCAAAAAGACCCGTCCCCTAAATTCTTTAAAAAAAGGGGGGGGATTTTTAAAAAAACTTCAATTTATGAGATTAGGAAGTAATGAAACATTTCGTTTACAGTTGGTACTTTACTTTCGTCTGTGAGTCAACTGGGGCGATTGGAGGTTGAAAATCCACCCACTTGACCACTTCATCTACCCCCTGGAGGGCTGCCTTTTCCCACAACGCGGGTTCCCATCTTTGGTTCCCACCCGACGTCCAGCCCAAGGGGCCCAAGCCCCTCACTGTTTATTTATTATATCCAATTGATTCCCGAGCAGCCTTGTAGTACCCCCCCCCTGGGTTAAAAAGATGTGTGTTTAAAATGACCAAGTGCCCGGTTATAGTTATGGCTTATTTTGGGTTTTTGGTTGTTTTTTTGGGGCAGCATTGTTTATTTGCCAGTGATAGGTTCAGCTTTACCAATAATTGTGTTAACTCTATGTTTATATAGTTTTTTTTGTTTATTTGTGACTGTTACTTTTTTATTTTTCCCATGTGACATATTTTTTGTATGTTTTGTTGTTGTAAGCTGACATACCTTGTTTTTCTTTGCCCAATTTGTTTTTTTTTAAAACTTTGATAAAAATTAGGGTTTTAAAAAAAAAAAAAAAAACACCCGCTGAAGAGGAGGCCGTACTCAATCCACCCCCCTTTAAATTTTAAATAGCCTCAAAGGTACCGCCTGATTTTTCACTCTTTGAGAAATAGGGCCACATGTGTGAAACGTTTGGGTTTAAAAAAAAGTGAGTTTTAGCCTAAACATTTTATAATGTGGCCAAAATACAAGTTATGCTTATGATGCCGCAGCGGTAAGAGCCCTTGACCGATAACCAGGGCTGCTTTTTTGCACTTTTAAAGTAAAAAATAGACTAGGGGACAATAGTTTTCCCTAGTGTGGGGGTTTTGGGGAAAAACATGGCGTTTTTTTTTGATCAATTCTCGATATTTTTTGAGAACAAAAAAGGGGGGAGATTATTTTTGTTCATTTTGACAATTTTTTTTTTATTGTTGCTGTAGGATACTAAACATAAGGGCCACATGTATGAAAACTGTTTAGGTCTAAAACTCCCTTTTTTGCCCATAGGTTACTTGGGCAAAAAAGTGATTTTTTAGCCCTAAACAGTTTCATACATGTTGCCCAATTTCTTATTTCTCCATTAAATTGTTTTTTTTGCAAAAAAACCATCTCTTGATAAAAGAGATACTTTTGTATTGCATCACCAATTTTTTTAGAACAACCTCTAAGTTTTAATCCTTAACTTCACCCCAAAAGTTTAGAAAAAAATTTTTTCAGTAGAAGAATTTCATTTTTGAAATAATTCGCCCAAAGGAATGTTTTTTATGACATGGCAAAAATGCAATGAAATTGGGCCCTAACAATAGAATTAGTGCGTAGTTTTTCTAGAAGGAGCCACAATGAGCTTTGTCCATGACCAGTAAGAACATCAAAAAAGGGAGTTGTATTAAAAATGCTATTTTTAAGTGAAAGTCAATTAAAATATTGTTCTTTAGATAATTTAAAAAAAAAATTGCCAATGACTCTCCCCCCCCAACCGGAGGAGGTCATCAATAACCTTCCATACCCCTGAGTGGGGAGGGAATGGTACCTGAGAATAAGAAAGTTTCTCCCCCAAAGCACATGTATTATTAGCAATGCGGGGAGCATTTAGGGCCTGGAAGTGCCTCTTTTTTTTCAATAGAATTTGCCATCAAAAGAAAATAATTGCTGGTCAGCAGAAATTCTATGCTTAGGACAATGAATTCATGAATTACGCAAGAGTGTTTGCTGTGTTTTCTTAAAAAAATGTTCAAGCATAATGTCCGCCCTCTCATGAGGAATTGAAGGGTAAAGACCCACTATGTTGCATGAGAGCCATGAAAAGCCCTGGTGCCGAGAAGCCTTCGACATGATAGACACAAGACTTTTAGTATCTGTAATATAACCTGGTATGTCAAGTACGAGAGGTTGTAATAAGGTGTCTATCCAGTCACCCAGAAACTCTGTTAGTGAGCCAACATTGCTGACTATGGGGCGGAGAGGGGGAGAAAATACGTCTTTATGGATTTTTGGGAGAGAGTGCAAGATTTGTATAACTGGAAACTGTACAAATAATTTTTCGTCTAGTTTTTCTGTTATTGTAAATGCCCCGATCTAATAAACTTCTTAATTTAGTTTGAATGACTCTGGTAGTATCACTGGAAATTTCTGAGTAAGTTTCAGGATCGTGCAACATGGTTTTTCATTGAGCTTCTTCTACAGTCCTGCATTCATCAGAACTACACCACCTCCTTTGTCAACTTCTCTTACAAGAAGATCAGAATTATTCTGCAGTTGTTTTAGAGCCTTAGGCTATGTTCACACGGCAATTATTGGGACGTATCTTGCCCTGTAATTTGCGCCGTACGGTGCTAAATACAGGGCGAGATACGTTCCAATAATTACGATAATCCACAGTTCTCATAGAGAACTATGGATTATGTCTCCTCTCAGCGTATTGTCCAAGCGGGGAGAGAAGTGACATGTCAACTCTTCACGGTATATACGCACCGTGAATAATGAATGTCTATGGAGCCGGCGGGCTAACGGACCCCCCGCTCCCGAGCACACGCCGTAATTGTGGGAGAAATACATCCCCGCAATTACACCATGTGACCATAGCCTTACGCTCATTCATGCTGATGTTAGAGAAGCGGTGGTGATTCGTCACCTTTACCTTTATCCCATTTGTGTAATCTTTGTGGCAATTTGTTTTTAAGTAGCAGTTTTTGTATTCCAATATCTTGAAACTATTTCTTCTCAATATCATGTGATTTGTAGATATTTAAGGAAGTTACGTGTTGCCTACGTCACAACATGATTAAGGGAGTTTTCTCCTGAAACGTGTCGGTGGATTAGACACCACTTTGCTTTCCTTCATGCCTTATGATTTTTAACTTTATCTAAATAAAGCTGCAAACATTGTTCAATTTTTTTATACTTTACTCAGCGTTGTTGACACTTTATACTGGAGACAATTCCAGCCTCCTCGATTATATAAGGTGAGATGAAATAATAATATGGAAATTCATTGAAGAGACAGACACAAGCATTTTAATGAAGACTATTTCTTGGTTTATTGTTCTCTAATATATCCTTGTAAATATCCATCATTCTGGTAATCTCTCCATTCTTCCATTACTCCATCCATCCTCCAAATCATCCCTTTATGCCTTAGTCCATCCATCCATCCACCTATCCATCCTCCCAATCATCCCGTTACCCCTGAATCCACCCATCCACCACCCATCCATTTGCTTCCAGTTATTATGACATCACAGCTGACAGCTCCTCTGCATACATTAGTTCTTACCTGCTGATGTCACAGTATTACCTGAGTTCTAGCCCCGCCCAGTTATGACATCACATACCTTATTTAAGGAGCCGCAGGTGGAATTCTTTAGGGACTGCATTAGTGGTGGAAAGGTAATTTGGTCTGTGTCTTAGGCCCTACTGTGCCTTTTCCTGTGCCCGGGATTCTCTGTCTTCACCCCTTTTTCGTTATTTCAAAAATTTTGGGACCTTCCTTTTAGTAAAAAACTGACCCATCAGCCCGCCTTTCCATTCATTTCCTCTACCTGATCAACTCTCAAATCTAAACCCAAACCATCTCCCCCACCGCCCATTTTAACCTATCATCGGGCAAAACAAACATGGGGAAAAGTAGGGTTTATTTGGAGCTCAGGCGCCTTTTTTTGCCCCATTGCCCCGTTTTGAAATTTCCCTTTAAAATTTATAAAACCTGTTTCAATTTGCGGGTCAAAAGTTTTTAGCGCTTTCTGGCTCCCAAAGCGAAAAATTCAGATAGGTAAACCATTTTTAAAATTTTAAAGGAATTTGCCTGGTTTTTCCCGTTCAAAAAAGTCATAAATGTGTAGTTCAAAAGGTTTGTAGTGGACCCCTTTCCACGCCCCCCCAATCTCGGGCCCGCATTACAAAGACCCCGGGGGTTGCTTTTAAAAATGGGGCATGATTAAAAATGGGAGGGGCACAGGGCTGCGCCATTTTTCGCTGAAAAGGCGCCATAAACGAGGCGGGCCCCTTTCATACCTGTGTTTAAATTGAATCACCACCAAAAAATCCCCCCCTTTTAATTTTTCCCATTCCCCTCTTTTAAATCACTCATATAAAAAAAAACCAAACCCATTTAAATTGTCTCCTACCCATCTCTGTAGAGTAAATGGGTTGCAAAATTTTAAGATTTCTGTGGGGTTTCATTCCTCTGACCCCCAAAGGGAAAAATTTATGAACAAAACAACGGGGTGTCCCATAGACAATGGGTGGACTATTTTTGTCAAAGGATATATCCCTACACATTTCTGACGTTTAAAATTCGGGAAAAGGTAAAGAATTTTTTGGGACCCCACCTTTTAAAAAAAAATTTAAAACCCCCCTTTTGTCAATGAAATTTAAAACATTTCCAGGAGAAATAATTAAAAAACCCACTTTAGTGGCAGATTTTATTGGGTTGTATTTTTAATTTTAGGGGGAAAAATATCCGGGGTTTAAATCAGGAGAGGGAGAGCGGAGGGGTTTTCCTCTTTTGTACTTTCCTTTTGGTTTTCAAAAGGTTCCGAAAGGGAAATTAAATGATGAAAGCGGTGTTCAGGGTTCCACCCCCGCCCATTTAAATTGTGACATCACGGGCTGTTTGGGTTTCCCCCTTTTATACATAAAGCCTTTGGGGCCCCTGGAGATGCTGTTTTGACTTTAAAAATAGATCAAAGACTACTCCCCCCGAAACCATGACTAAAGTCATTAAAGTTGAGGGTTGCAAGAAGGTTTTAGAAACTAATTACACCCTTAGGTCCATTTTAAATAAACCGGCCCAACACCTTTTGGGGGGCCGGCCAAATACCGGGCCCGTTCTTCTGCGTAAAACCCCAAAAAAGAGTCGCTGTAAAAAAGGGGGGGTATTGCAGCCCCCATGCCGCAGCTTTTTTTTTTGGGAATAGGCTGTAGTTACAGCTCATTTTTCTAGGGCAGTTTTTAAAAGGCGGTTTGGAAAAACGGGAAAACCTCCGACCCTTTCCACTTAATCCAAATGATTTTTCGCAGTCCGTATCCACGGCTTTAACAAAGGGCATTCCCCTGCTCCATCAGGGGGGGGGGGCTCCAGTAAACCAGATGGGGGCCCGGGGAACGTCAAAACCCGTCACCCTGGGGCTACTCTAGTTTCCCCTTGCTGTATAACAAGCCTGCAGTCGGGCACACTGTTTTATGACACAAAGGGTAAATGTATTGGGCATACATAAATTGCTAAAAAAAACTAAGTGTAAAAGAAAATTTTTTCCCTTTGGGCTTGATCACACAGCTTTTTTGGGAAATCCATTTTGGATCCTTTTTTGGATCCAAAATCATACCAAAAAAAAAGCAGGGCGATGGTCCAAAACCCAAAAAATCCAACACTTTTATCGAACATGAAGGTGCGTGTTGGATGGTGTTGGATCAGCAGGATCGAACCCCTATAGATTATTATGGGGCCCTCCCTGCGTCTTTGGGACCAAAAATTTGACATGTCAATTTGGAAGGGAAACCAAAAAAGACCCCTGGGCGATCACTGGTCTGAACGCTGATAGTGTTTTACATTTTTGGAGCAGATTTAAAATCACACTGCTCTTTGTTAATGCAAGTTTAGGTCGGGTTTAAAATTTGGACTCAATCCACACCCCAAAAAAAAGAAATGTTCCCCACTGACCCAAGACCCCCGTGTGAAAAAACCCCTTTTAGGGATTAAAAGGAAAAAGTGTAAAAAAAAAAATAAAAAATAAAGTTATTAACAAAGAAAAAAAAACCCCCTACATATATTAGGTTTTCCTAAAAACCGACCGTAAAACCTTTTGAATTCAAAACATTTTTTAAGTGTAAAAATGAAAAGGGTTTGTAAAAAAAATAAAAAAAAGAATTTAAAAAAAAAATTTCCGCAGAAATTTTTTGGGTTAACTAACCCCCCAAAAACAAAAATTTCTCCCGAATAAGTAAAAACTGTTTCCCACTTAAAGTTTTACTTTTAATGAGGGCCCTGAAAACATAAGGAGGCAAAAACTACAAAATGTAGCTGGTAAATAAATTTTTAAAGGGTATTGGGGGTTAAAAATTTTCTGGGGGTTGTCTCGCTTTTTACCTCTGATCTAATCTTCGTTTCATAAAGAAGAATCAAAAGAAAATTTTTTTTGTTTTTCCCATCCTCCTTTTCCCCAAGGATTGGCGCGAGAGAGTGAGGGGGGGGGAAAGTCAGGGTGGTTTCGAAGGCGTGTTTTTTTTGGATTTTAGGTGGGGGTTGGGTTTGGGGAAAGTGTAGAAAATTCTAAAAAGTCTATAAACACTATGGGGGCTGCAGGGGGGGAAAAAAGGGGAATAACAGAGCTCTAAATTTTTGGGGAAAAATTGTTTAAATTTCCAAGTTTTAATACTGTGAAAAGTGAAAAGCTTGTAACACTGTCTAAAAAAAAATAGCGGTATAATCCCATGTACCCTTATTTAGGCACTTTATGGTGGCCCCAACTCGCGAAAAAACCAAATAAATTTTCCCCCTTGTATCTGACTGGGATCTTTAAAGGGCCCAAGTGAAAATGGGATACAGGGGGGTTTTGGGTTATGGGGGAAGGGAGATGTAGGTACAAGGGAAGATGGGTTTGGTGCTTTAAGATTATTTCAGTCCTCTTGAAAATTTTTCCCCCTTTTTAAAAGGGGGGGAAAAAAGGCGATAGGGGAACTATGAACATTGAGGGGTGGACGATAAAGAGGGGGAAAGGGGGGAAAAGGAGGTGGAAAAGGGGGGAAAGCATAAAAATCTTGAGGAAAAAAAAAAAAGGAAAGGGGGGTGGGGGAAAGGGAGAAGGTAAACTTTCCTGGTGGAAAGAGGTGGGGGGGAAAGGGGAGAATGTAAACATCTGGAAGAGGGCAAAAAAACATCTAAAAGAGGAGGGGGGAAGAGCGGAGCATAAACATCTGGAGGAGGAAGGGAGGGGGTGAATGGAGTGGGGGTATGAAAAATTTTGGGGGAGATGGTGGAAAAGTGGGGGGTAAAAACTGGGGGGAAAGAAGAGGAGAAACATGTGGGGGGGGGGAAAGGTGAAGAAAGAGGAGGAACCCCGGGGAGGGGAAAAAATTTGGAGGAAGTAAAGAAACATCTGGAGGAAATAGGGATATACTTTGGAGAGGGGGGTTCTGTAAAAAAAATATAAATGGGGGGCAAATTCCTGGGGTTAAAATGTTTTGTAATTTTTTTTTTCCGTTTTAAGGTTTACTGACTGAAAAACCCCCATATAAAATTATGAAAAAAAAGTTTTTAAAATTTTCTGAAAAAAAAAAAAATTTACTTTGTTCTGTATAAGAAATTTACCTGTTTTTTTTTCCATCAGGGGGAGGGAGGGGAGGGTGAAATTGGGCCCGGGGCCCACCAAAACGGTAATTATAGAATAGCACCAAAATTTTTTAAACACATTTAAAGGTTTACAAACATTTGCCCTTTTAGGTTTAGATAGGATTTTTTTCCCCCAAGGGTTAAAGTTTATTAAAGCCCCGAAAATTTTAACTTTTTTGGGGCCTTGGGGGTTGCCCCTTTTTGGGCCAAAAAAGGGGAATCGATAAAAATTTTTAAATATGAAATGTCACAAATCTCAGATGATTGGGGAAAATCGCCCCTCGGGGTTTTGGGCCCTATCTCCCGAATGGGTTTAAACCGGGAAAATTTCCCTCATTTTTGAACAGGAAGGGGCCCATGTTTTGGTAAAAGCCAAAACCCCTTTTTTTTTTTTAATGGGATTTCCCAAAGCCCGGGGAATAAAACCGCTCCCCTGTATTTAAAAAACCTCCATTGAAATAAAAGGGAGGGGACCCCCACGTGTGGCCCCTTCTTGTTCAAAACGGGGAGTTTCAGGTCCCCCGTCCTGGGGGGAATATGTTTTTGGGTTCCGGGAAGAAGGGGTTTGGTTTAAAAGAACAGCACCCAAATTTTGTAAGTTTTTATTGGGTTTTTTATCTTGTAGGGTGATAAAATCCTTAACTGTGTAAAAGTGGGTTTTATACCCAACCCTTTAAATAACCCAAGGGCCTTTTTTTCCCTTTAAAAAAAGAACTGAGGGCTGGTTCACATCGGGGTTTGGAGGTTCTGTTTGGAGCCTCTGTGCGTTTCCCAAGCCAAAATGAAAAAAGGGTTAGCTCTGCTATTTGTTTTCCTTTAAAAAAAATTGAAAACATAACCAAACCCGTTTGGAAAAAATATTTTTGTAGTAAAATGGGAGACCCTTGGTTGCTTTTTGGGATGTCCTTTAATGAAAAGGGAGGGGGGGGTTTTAAAGGAAAAAAGGTTTAATGATTATGTACCATTACAGAAAAACCAATTTTTTACTGTTGGCTGCAGATAAAAAAAATTAAGAAAAGGGGGGCCACCCATGTAGAAAGATCTTACTTTATTTGGGGGGTTTTGTATTAGATCATACTTATAGGGCTGGTATGGGGGGGGGTAGGGGGAAATCTTGTGTAGGGAAATTTCCGGGGTTAACAAAATATTTATTTTGGGAAGAAGAAAACAAGGCGATGGATACCACCATAAAACCCGGGGAAAACAATTTTAATTTTTTATACCAAAAAACGGGGTCGGGTTTTATGCTGCTGGAGCCCGGGGCCCCAGAACCCCTGGTGAGGGTTTGAGCCCCCCTCTCTCACTTACTAAAGCTCTCTCTTAATTTAAAAATGGGCTCCTTTTAAAAAGGAAAAATTGAATTTATTGGTATATGAGACTTTTTTGTCCCCCAAAAAGAGGGAAAAAATCGAGACAGAAGGAGTGGAGGGAAAAAAAATTTAGAAAGGGGAAAGATCAGGAGGAGGAGGAAAAAGAAGGGGAGAAAGATCAGGAGGGAAAAGGCCATTGAAGGATATGAAAGGGAAAAAAAAAAAATCAAGAGGAGGAACATCAGAAGGAAAAAGGAAAAAAAGTCAGGGGAGGAACATCAGAAGCAAAAAGCTTAAAACGGAGGGGGAGGGGGAACCCAGAGAAAAAATATGAAAGGAGTTTCCGTTTTTACTGTATGTATATTATTATTCAGTAAATTTAAAAACATTGTCTGAAAAACCCCATATTTTAAATATGAAAAGAAAAAAAAAAATTGTATCATTTTTTGTTAGTAAAATTTATATATTCGGGATAAGCCCAAAAAAACCTTTTTTTCTCCCTCAGGGGAAAGGGGAAAAACTATTGGCCCAAAACCACTAAAAAAGGTAAGTAGAGAATTTGTACCTTTTATGTTGTGGGTTAAAAGTATTACTTTTTGCCTTGTTTGGATTAGATAGGGGTAATCCCCCAAGTTGAGTTTAGTATAAGTCCTATATGGGGGATCTTTGTTTGGGGGAATTTTCCCAAATAACAGGAAAAAAAAAAAATATTTTTTTTGTAAAGAAGAACAAAACGATTTGGGGGGGAACCCCCCTTTGGGGGATGGAGACAATGTAATTTTAAAACCAAGAAAAGGGTTTATGTTTTATACTGCTGGAGACCAAATTTGGGCCCCGACCCGGATCATTTGGGGAAATGTTGGTTTTTTCCAAAAACCGGGCCAAGGGGTTTTTACTTTCGGAGACCATTGGGCCCCCACCCTGGGTCATGGAGGGAAAAGTAAGTTTATACCAAGAACCCCGGGGCCGGTTTTTACTGCGGGGGACCTTGGGACAGGGCCCTTTGGTGATGTTAAAAGCCCCCCTCTTCCCCACTTTTTATAAACTCTCCTTCATAATATATGTCCCCCATTACTTTTAAAAAGAAGAATTTTTTGGGATATTGGGGACAGTTTATCTTTATGTCCAATAGGGGAAAATCCAGAGATTTGGGAAAAAGCTGAGGAAAAGGAAAAGGGAAACAAACAGGAGGAAAAGGAGGTTTTAAAAAAAGGAAAGGGGAGAGATAGGAGGAGGAGGATAAAAAAAAAATCAGAAAATTTTTTTGGGAAATTTTATTAGTTTAAAACTGTTTTGGTGCCCTTTTTAATTAAATTTAAAAAATGGGAAAAAACATTGTCTGATGTTTAGTGTTTATCCTTCCCCAAACCAAAATTTCCCGAATGGACAAAAACCCCATAAGGGCCCAAAATGTGATTAAACATTTGAAAATCCTGACCCGATTGGGTACCGGGAAAAATTGTACCACTGTGGAATGATAATTCATGTTAGTAAGAAAATTTTTATCACCCGTATAAGTAAAGTTTTTTCATTTTATTTTTTTCCATTTGACTGTCAGGAAAGTTCAATGGCCCAGGCCCCCAAAACGGGAATTATAGAATATCTCCCGTAATTTTTTTAAGGGGTCAGAATTTTTTTTTTTAAGGGGTTATTTGAGGAGCATCCCCTAAACGGGAGCCTTTTTTTTTTTAAATTAAAATCCATTTAATCGGTTTTTGGCACTTATTGTTTTTCCCCTTTTTTCCCTCCCCCACATTTAAACAAACCCAAATGTGGCTGCAGGAGGGGCCTTGTTTTTTTGTGGGGAGGAGAACAGTTTAATTATGACGATTATGTAGACAATTTTAATTAAAACTATTATTATTGGGATCCACAGATTTTAACTTTCAAAAAAAGGGGGGAAAACCCCGTAGTAAAATTGTTTCTTTATGAGGGACATGAGGGGGTATTGGGGCATCTTGTGTCCCGGGCTTCCAGGGTTTAAATAGAACGTGCTTATATTTGTAGGAAGGAACATTGGGAAGCGCACCGTCCTGGAAAAATGCAAGGGCCCTGTAAATTTATAACAAAAAAACGGATGGGGTTTTTGCTGATGGACCCCCAAACCCTTTATGACCTGGAACCCTCCCTCCCCTTCCCAAAAGAAAAAACTTTCCACCCAATTTTTCCCCCCCATCTGAACCCCGAGCTCTTCCCCATTCAGTGTCCTCATTGATTATAAAATATGAAAAATTTTTATATAGGCATTTTTAAATTTTTTATGTCCAACAGAGAAGAAGACGGGGAAAAAAAAGAAAAAAGAGGAAGGAAAAAGGGAAAATAAAAAAAAGGAAAGAGGAGGAAAAAAAAGAACAAGGGAAAAAAAGGAAAGGGGGAAGGAAAAAAGAAAAAAAAGGGTAAGTGGAAAATCCAGAAATAATGAGCAGATTATATACAAATTTTGATCCAAATTTATATAAAACATGAAATTGGGCTATTTTATTCTAATTAGAGCTGTAACTATACTTTAAAGATTTTTTTTTTTTTTTTGGGATTTCCTGTAGACAAAGGAGGAGATTTGGGGGAAAAAAGAATTTTTTTGCAAGAAGGAGCCCGAAAAGAAGATGTTTAAATGACGAAGACAAAACCATCATTATTTTCTGGGCCCGTTACTATGATTTGTTATATAAAAATTTCGGGGTTTTAATTTTTTATATTCATCACATTTTTGTTTTATCCCTCAGCAACAACCCGGAAAGAAGAAACCTTTCCCTCCAGGTTAAAATAAAGGGTTTGTGATCTATTTAAAAGCCTCCTTACTTTGGGTGTCATTTGTTTCCCCATTACTTTTAAGGCGGGCCAAAATCTTTGGGGTGTTTGGGTGGGGTGTTTTAAAATTGGGGGCTTTCCCTTTTTTGGGGGACATCCGGGGGGCCCTCTGCAGGTTTTTAGCTCTCATTCTGTAAGGATTCTTGTGGGGCCCGTCTTACATGGACACTCATTGATGTTAAATCTTTTTCTCTACTACCCAAACCACCCCTTTTCACCACCAGCCTTTTCTTCTCTTTTTGATCCCTCACATTGGGGTTTTTTGCTTCCCCTTTGATTCCTTGGGGGTATTCGCCTGAAAAAAACAACAACCCTTGGGAGTAAGCAGTGAGGGATCCAAGGGAGGAAAAAGGGGGAAATGGAAAATGGGGTTTTGCTTTTTTTTGCCATCTTCTATAACTTTATCACATCAAATACAAAATCTCATCAATGGATTTTATGGAGATCTTTTGGGTTTTCAATTTTTTTCACATCCCTGTTTCTCCTTTTTATTTTTAGGGTAATTTAAATCACATGGAAAAAAAGGGAAAAAACCTAGCTGCCTTAAACTATGGGTTTTACCCCGTTTTTTTTTTTTTTGTTTTTTTTAAAATAAATTTAAAAACTTTCCAAGGGGCTTGAAGGGTTTTTTTGTTATTTTTTTATTTGGGAAAAATTTTTAAAATTTAAGGTGTTAATTTTAATATAGGCCTTTAAAATGGAAAAGGGAAATAATTTTTTTGATCCCTTTTAATTATGTAAGTTTTTTCTACTGACCCAAAAACAAAAAGTCTATAAATTTTTAAAGGGGAGGGTTTTTTTTTAACATTGAGAGATAAAAATATCCAAAAAAAATCCAAAAATCACATTTTATAAAATTTTTATCAATTTATTTGCAAATTTTTCAGTGAGAAAAAATATTTGATCCATTGGGAAAATTTAAAAATTAATACTTGGGGGCAAAACCCCTTGTTGGGAACACAGCATTCCCGACATTTTTTGGGAGTTGATTATAGGTTTTTTGGGACTTTTCAGGAGGAAATTTTGGGCCACTCCCCTTTGCAGATACCCCTAATTCCCTTTAAAATTTTGAGGGTGCGTTTTGGAAAAATCAGAGGGTTCAATTCCCTCCATAAGTTTTCCATGGGATTTAAAAGGGCTGGAGACTGGCTAGGCCACTCCATGGCCTTTAAAGTGTGTTTTTTTTAACCCCTTGGGTTTCCTTTTTCTGTAGTTTTGGGTCAAATTCTTTCTGGAAGACCCAGGCAGACTATTTTTTAAAGTATGGCGGAGGGGGGAAAGGGGGTTGTCACTCAGGATTTTTTCGGTACATGGGTTCCCTCCATTTTTTTGATGCGGGGAAGTAGCATGTTTCCCCTTTTGGGAAAAGAAACACCCCCAAAAACACGTTTCCACCTCGATGTTTGACAGTGGGGGCGGGTTTTTTTTGGGTCATTTGGCCGCATTTCTCTTCCCCCAAAAAAACGACGGGGTTTAGAAAAACCCAAAAAGCCCCAATTTTTTGTCTCATCTTAAACCCCGCACCTTCCCCATTTACTCACCCGAACATCCAATGTTCATTTTCAAAACTTCAGACAAGCCTGATGGGTTTTCCCTCTTGAGCAAAGGGGTTTCAAAGGGTCTGCGGGGTTTTAAAAACATTAAAGGCATAAAACCACCATATCATGCCACATAAAAAACAATGCCCTAGTGACTGAATAATACCACCAAAAACCCGACACATATCACCACCCATATGAATGAATAAAACCATCACATACCACCACAAGAAAAGAATAAATACCAAAAAACCCTTTCACCACCAAAAGTGAATAATACCACAACACCCTGGGCCAAAATAAATTACCACCAAAATAGTGACTGAATAATACAACCATACTGTTCCGGGAAAATAAACTTTTTACACTTTTTTACCAATCTTTTGGGGTTATGGCCCTTACATGGTATCCGCAATAAGAAGAAACTTACCCCATTTTTATGCTCCCTTTATTAAGAACCTTATAATTTATTTGGGAGGGAATTGGAATGGAAAAAAAAGCAAATTTTTGTTTTTAAATTTTTCTACCATACGGGGAAAAAAGACCTGTTTTAAAAGGGGGTTTTTCCAAATTTCTTAAAGGGTTTTTTCCCCCCACAAAAATGAGGCTTATTGATGAAACACTATTTTTGGGGGTTTATATGTGATCATGGGTTTTACTGCATTATTTTATTTAAAAAGTGGGGGGTGAAAAGGGCCCGGGATTATTCAATCACTAAATTGGGGGGTGATTTTTGGGGGGGTATTTTTTCCCTTGGTGGTGGTGATTTTGTGGTCCCTGGTGTTGTGGGATTATTTTTCACTAAATTGGGTGATAAAATTAGGCATGATGTTTGGGGGTATCATTTTCCCACCAAAATTAGGAAATCCCCCGTCTGTTTGGGGAACAAGGGCCTCAAACGTCTTGTTCAGAAAGAAAAGGGCCGGTTGAACTTTTCAACGGGGTTTTCCAATTTTTGATCCCAGGTGGATCCCAGTACAGGTGACGAGGTGTTTGGTTCTACTCAGAATTCCCATAGAACAAAGAAAAAAAAAGGGGAGACCTGCACCTATCATTTTTTTGATGGAAATCCAAATAGCCTTCAAAGTCTAGGTAAAAACACCCCTTAAAAAAGTTTAATGAGACCCGGGAGGAAATTAAAAAAAAAAAAAAAAACGCGCTTCAATCTGCTCTGTTCTTGTCCCGCACTGCTCCCGGTCGATTACATCACGTAGCTGGTCCAGGCCTAGTGTCCTTCTTGTAGAGCATCACGGACCATGAGGTCTATGACTGGCTGCAGCGACAAACCCACTGAGTACAACACGGCAACGAATCCTGGGCGCTAAAACAGGTCTTAAAGGCAAGTTGATTTTTTTGGCCTCTGCCCCCCCTTTCTGAGAGTTTATTTTTGGAATTGGAAAACCCCTTATTGGGGTTTTTCGGATCGAAAAGAATATGGCACAGTAAATTAAATTTGCTTTTGTTTTTCTACTTTTAAAAAAAAAAAAAATTGAAAAAAAAACAATTCTAAGTCTGAAAATGGGTTATTGTTCCGTCGACAGACCCTTGGTGTAAGCTTGGGCTTTTTTGCTGGGTAGTTGTAGATTTTGTTGAAATCACCCGGTCACCCAAAATCCCTTCCCAAGTTATTGGGGACTTTGGGAAGCGCTTTTGCCAGGGTCGGGATGACGAGTAGGCGAAGGTTTGGGGATGCCAAGGCCTTTAATTTCCAAATAGAAAAAGGATAAAGGGGTATGGAGTTGGCTGAATTTTCGTTTGGGGGGCGCTAGTGCCTTTTTTGCTAGGGGAACAGAAAAATCTTAAACCCAGTCCTGCTTGTATCAACTTTGGGGCACATATGACACAAACTTATGAACATGAAAGTGATTTGGGTGACAAAGTGATTTTCCCCCCATGACAGGTCATGGCCCAAAAAATCCACATAATCCTTTCATAACGAAAGTGGCAAAAGTAACCGCTACAATTTACGGCAAAATATACCCTGAAATTTGGGGTTTTTACCCCCACCTAACTGGGGGTTAAAAATGGGGGGCCGACCCCCTACCCCTTTTGGGCCCATCAATCCCTTCCTGAGCAGGCCCCGACTGCCCCAAGGGGAAAATGGGTGCCGCTCGGTGGCCACTGGGGGCCGGGCCGCCGTCGGGCCCGGGACCCCCGGGGAGGGCCCGGGTTTTCCCTCCCCTGGGAAAAAAGGGGTCGGGCGCTACAGGGGCCGCAACGGTCGCACACAGGACCGGACCCCTGTGCCTCCCGAAAAATCGGGATGCCTCCCGTCCGTCTCAGAACGGCGGGACAAGGATCCCAAATCTGGACGGGTGGGAGGTATATTGATGCTTTAAGCGCATCTACAGCTAATACGGTCAGTTCTTTCTATATGAATAGTACATCTAGAAAGTAAACTCTTTGCATTCCCTCAATGGGTTAAGAGATCACTGATAAGGTCCAATTAATGTTTATCGTTAACAGAAAATAAAAAACCTTTTCCCGATTGCGTTTTACTATAATACTAGAAACGCGTCATGGTCTGAAAAGAGTAAGCCGTGTGGACTCTGTTTCAAATATTTAACTGTTTTTCACAAAATACAGATAGAAATATGCTACATGCCCCAGTGGCTGGAACAAAAGTTAAGGAGACAAAGTATTATTTACATGATTGCAACAGTGCGTTCATGCCGGCACCTTCTAAGTACGGTGCACAAAGATCTGTCCCCAACATCACACAAACAAAACAGATCATGCACAAATAATGAGTTATTAGTTGATATTTTGGTCAGAAATCAAAGGTGTATGGATTGAACAGCACTACTAATGCCTCATGCCAGCATGCAATCTGGACTTGTGATGTTAGGGGAGAAAGGAGCGCTAGTACTTTGTGTTTAGAAGGTGATAAGCAGCCATCCTAATCTAACGGCATAAACCCGACCAATAGTCCGACACCCAGTGTTAATGATTCATGCACCACATACCCATCTCTAAAGGTGCACCACCACAGTTTAAGAACACTAAGAGTGCCCTCTGAATTAGTAGGTGTGAGCAGGGGCGTAACTAGAAATGGCAGGGGCGTTACTAGAAATGCCCCCCTCCCTCGTCCATTTAAAAAAACAAAACAAAAAAAAAAAAAACTTTTCACATGTTCTGTCAAGAATAACGGAAAATAGTGTACACCAGACACTTTCGGCACACGCTGTATATGCCAGAACTCATGCACGCTCACACGACCTGTCCACATGCCGCACACGCGGTCACCCATTAAACACAAGCCAAGTACTCACATGCACAGCCATGTAAACACACTCATGTAACAAAATGCTACACTCTCATGAATACTACAACATTATTACATACACAAAAAATGTACCTCGATCTCCAGGGAAACATCTGAGCAATGGTGTTCTAAAACAGCAGGTCACAGAGGAGGGAGGAAGGAGAGAACCAGCAGGCAGCTTCTGTCTCCAGAGCTCCTGCACACATGCCGTGCAGAGATGCGACTCCCTCCTTCCTCTCTGACCGACTTCTTCACTGAGCTCGGCTGATGTCTTCCTTCACGTCCGGAGAGCTGTGTTTTAGGAGGGGGGGGGGTGGGGGGGGGGGGGGGGAACACTGCGCTTGAGGAGCTACCGAGTTACAGGCCCCAACAGGCCGCTGGAGCTGATCTAACCGGGAAGGAAAGACGTGGGGAACAGCCGCCCCGGCCCCTAAGATGGAGCTCGGGCCCCGTGGCAGATGATAACGTCTGCTCCCCGGTAGTTCCGCCCCTGAGTGGTGAGAATGACGGTTTCAGCAGTAATAGCACCTGGGTGACCTCCTCCATACAGCATTGTGACCGGTCTATTTATTAACCTGCGGTCGCATCAGTAACTATGGGCTCTTTCTTCTAGAATTACAAAGTATCTCTAATCCTACTTTCAGTGCAGATTTGTCTAACTTTAATAAATAACGCACAAAACCACCACATAAGTGACCTTGACAGTGATCAAGTATAAAAGCATTCCATCTAAAGAGCAACTTAGGGTGATTTCATGTACATCAAGCAAGAGAATCGATTCCTCTGCCTTCAAAAATAAATATGTTGGATTTGTTAGATAGGTAAAATGTGTAAACATTGGCTGCTGACGGCAATGGCTTTACACCCACCTACATGTAGATTTAGCTTTCCATTCCTCTGGAACATAGGGAATGGAGACTGCCAGCCTTATATATGTGTACATGTGTATATATGTGTACACATAAGCAAATTTATACAATTTTGTGACTAATTTTCCATATAAAATAAATGCAGGAAAGGAAACGAAGGGACAGAAAGAAAAATTTATATTCATGGCTACAAGTGTGACCCAAGCAGAAAGTGACACACACCAATTAATAAATCAAAGTTCAACATGTGCATAATTGATACATACCATGTAGGTCTTTGTGTATATGCACGTATCTTCATAAAGTCACCAGGAATGGAAAAACCAAAAATCTGATTTTTTCTAAAGGTTTTTCTTTCCAATTAAAAAAAAAAAAAGTAAACTCTAAAATAAATTACACACCTTGAAATGTAAGGGCATGTCCCCACGGCACGGTTTTCTGCCGGTTTTGCGGTTTTTGCATGAAACGCTTGAAAAAGTCGGAGCCGACGAAAATACCACAATGGTTGCATTCCCTATGGATAACTCGTTTTGAGCAGTCACCCCACTGCACGGGGTTTTCCGCCCGTGGGCGGCCCCCCGCCCATAGCTCTTGTCTCTGCTTGACAATCTTCTGTCCGGTTTTCTGTGCAAGCCAATGTGAAGGGGGAGGGCTTTTCTCCGCTCATTGCGGAGAAAGAAAGAAAGATATGCGGAAAAAGTAGAGAAGAAAGAAGTAACGAAAACCCCCCCTACCCATAAGTTTTTTTGTCCATTGCGGGGGCCGCAGCTTTTGTGGTAACCCCCTAAAACCTATAAGCTTCTAAAAAGCCTTGGACAGAAGATGATCGCAGTTTTCCTGATTGTGTGTAAGCAGCATTTGTGTCTACCTTAATGTAACTTGTGTCAAGTAGAATTTTGTTGCTGTCAGTAAATTGCTCTTACTTGGCCCTACTTCTCCTTAACCATGATGGGTTGACAGTTGATGAAAGCTGTAAGTACATGTCAAGATTCTTAACCTGAGATACAGCTATTAGTAGCAAGTAGCAATTGTGACGTCCCATACTTGCTAGTAGGTGATAAGAGGATGATAGGCAATTAGATTACGGCTGTCCTCAAAGGGCCCTCGGAGGGCGGTTAGGGGTGTCATAGTTGTGGCTCCACCTATGAGCTGCTGAACAGAGTGTTGTGGAGGTGCACGTAGAAGATACCGATTAAATAGGAAACTGCCCCCTGGGGGAAAGCGGGGGGGAGAGCAAGCCTTCTGCTCCAGACCTGGTGCCATCCTTGTTGGGGTGGTTTGCTTTAACACGGTAAGGGATTATACGGTAGGTTTGACCCGAACGGATATTACGTCTGTTTTGCGGACGATCCCACGGCAGCGGGGTGGGGGCGGATTTTTAGTGGATGAGCAGAGGAAGAGAAAAAGCCAACTGACCTCCCTTCACATTCAACAGATTTCCGTTCTGAAAACCGGACGGTAAGAAGGTGCATGGTAGGATTGTTTTTGCAGTTGACCGTGGGCAGAGGAAAACCCGGTGGGAAAAAATCCCTGGGGGGGGACTGCTGCACGGGCTTTTTCTTAGTAGCCACTTATGATCATTTTCGGCGGTTTTTCTGGCGGTTCCAAAACCCTAAAACGTACTCTCTTCTTCTTCCTGCTGGTTTCCTGCTTCTTTCTCTGCTGTACTGAAGAATGGTGAAGGCCTGCTCTTACCTGAACCTCTGGGGAAAGAAGAAACTGAAGGAAGGTGCTGAAAAAGAACTGGGAAAACAAGGGAGTAAACCCGTGCAATAGAATGCCGAAAAGGTGAATTTGTTTGTTTGTGACAGAGTCTTGGGGGTTTTTTGTGCAGTCGGGGGACGGGGGATGGGGGGACAGGGGGGGGTGGAGGGAGTGGGGGGCGGATCATTTTGGGGACAATGACATGGGGTGGGGACCAGGGGAGGAGGGGAAAACTGCCCTTTTTTCCTTTTTTTTTTTCCACCGTAACCTTTTGTTATCTCTTTTTTTTTCCCTTTCCATAATTTATATTTCTTATTTTTTCGTTTCTTCTCTTTTTTTTTAAAGTGTCCTAAACTCCTCGTGGCGTTTGTGGCCACATTATGTGGGGCCACCATTTTATAATAATGTAGAGTTAGATAACTAGCCGAGTCTAGTGTGTATTTTTTGACATATACGAAATAGTATATGTAATTGGTAAGGGCCTAAACACATTCTTATAATAGCACCGGAGAAAGAGAAGAAAAAAAAAAAAAACCGAGAAAAGAAGGAAGAAGGGAGAAAAAAATAAAAAACTGCGGATTTTTAATGACAAAAAAAAAATTGCTATTGAAAAAAATATTTAAAAAAAAAATAAAATAAATAAAAAAATCAGGATTGATATCATTTCTCTCTTTGAGCTTCCCAAAAGGGCAAAGGTGTATTATGTCTTCAGTTTCTCCATGTCTTAGCTATACAGTTATATTTCAGAGGGTTAGTAATTAGTTAAGGTAGTAGAAAATATACGTACGTGGGTAAAAGTAAAAAAGTACCATGGAAAGATGGGGCTCTAGATGTTGAGAGTTGGACAATCAGCAGCTACCCATCTTTGTAAAAAAAGGTTCATATTTTATTAGGACCTATCACCAGATAGTAGTATTAGACCCCAATTTAAAAAGTAATCATAAACAATTAAAAGGAGCAAGTAAGGGGAAAAAAGAGGAAAAGACGAAATAGCAAAATAGGAAAAAGGGAGGGAGGGTAAATTTTGGTGGGAGGTGGGGGTACAGTGGAACATCGTGTGGACTCTGGGTACGTACCTCCTGAATGTGTTCGTGGGTCCCCTCCCCCCTTGGCAATATGGTCTACCATTCTGTTGAGGCTACCAACCAAAGTAAATGCTTTTTTCAAGAGCACTGTCCTGGGTTTCTTGAATTAATTACAGAGGAGGGTTTCTTACCCCCACATTGAGACCAATTGCCTCTAGTAAGCCTCCTCTTCTCGGGTCGTCGCGACGTTCGCGAAAAGAACGTGTTTATCCTCCAGGTAACACTAGTCCTTGCTACTTAGACTTGTCTGTCTGTTCTGAGGGCTTGATCTTTTAATGGAAAAAAAAAAAAAAAAAACATTAGAATTTAGAATCCTTGGTTTTTTTAGTTAAGAAATAGTTTCTCTTGCCATTTCCAGCAGATCTGTTCTGTACCCCGTTGTTTTCCCGTTTTTTACACACTCACCATCATCATGTTCATCAAATAATGATGGGCTTTCACAAGGCTGGCTCAGATTTGTACCTAGATGCTACACTGCAGCCAGTACCAGTGAAGGGGTCATCTTGAGTTATATAACACTGGGCATGACACGTATATTGCCTTTTGCTTGAGAGGCATCAGCCTCACTTGATTCCTTGATGGGTGCAGTCTTCTTCTCTCTTTCGACTCTGTATTTCCTGAAGCCTGCACATCTGATAGGCAACAAATACAAGGTAAGTCACTTCAACAGCCATCTGCCAAACCTTTGTGTTGAAACTGGGCCGGATGAGAGTGTTTTGGGGGGGCGGGTGGGTGGGTTCAAAATACATTACAAACCGTTGCTAAAGAATAGGATAACTGGGAAAAAATAATGTTGTGTAATTGCGGGGAAGGTAATTGGTAATAAGCAAAAACTGCCATTTTTTGCTCCTACTGGTACATTGCCTTAAGTCCAGAACGAAATGGCTGTATTTATTGGACAGAAAGGATACAATTCCACCACCAAGCAGCCATTCAGCCACTTAAATCCAAGGGTATATATGGTTAAGTCCTTGTCCCCTAAAACAAAAATTTATATTCATGCTCGTACAGGGCGGTCCCCCATGTATAAAAAATATCCTTTAAAACAAAACAGAAAATATACACTAATTTTTATTGGGTTTCCTAGCAATGGCAGGGGCGTCTCGTACTGTTATTTTACTTACGTGATGAACAGGCCGGTACGTGTTGTTGACGTGACCAACTGTGGCTCTGCCACCTGGCCACAGAGGTCAAATACCACTCATTTACATCACGGTCGGAAGAACACGTGTAACCATGCGCTCTCAGAATGTGTTGATGTTGATTTGTACATAATGAGGCACGGTGTGGGGTGCGTGTGATTCGCTGCAGGCAATGTCAGGGACTGTTAGTGGTAATGTGCTGTTTGAAAGTGTAGCTGAGTTAGCAGAATGAAAACAGAAGACAGGGAGACGGGAGAATGAGAGTCAAATTGTGGGAAAAACGGGACCGGAAGAAGGGGAAAGAAAGAGGGGAGTATAAGTTTTGTGTTTTAACTTTATGTTTTGTTTTAATGGGAGCGCCCCTTTTTTTAAACCTGTATAGGCAGGGCCTCTGAAAAGGCCTTTTCTTTAAAAGGGGTTCTTTAAAGGGGGTTTGTTTATTTTTATTTTCAATTAATGGTCTTCAGAATCTGGGGAGGACAGTTGGAATAAACCAGCAACTTGCAATTGGATTGGTCTGAATTAGCAGAGATGTTTTATTTTTTTTTTTCTACCTGGTCCCTTGTAATTTAGAAGTTCTGTAAACATACAGTTCCCCAGTGCCGGTCGAGAATCCAAAAGCCCAGGGATTCCGGTCGTCCCACCACAGGTCGTTTATTCCTGTCTATTCATTGAATATGGGAAACCCGGAGACAGGCAACAACTTCACTCTTGTGACTAGGAACAGCTCATCAGTCAATATCACCTGCTTTTTTCTACAATCAAAAAAATCAAAAAAACTGCCGGCTTTTCGTCCGCGGGTTTGCTCTTTTAATGGGGTTGGCTCGCTACAAAGAATGCTTTCAATTTGTAGGGATACACATAAATATAGAACATTTTCAAATATATTGCTTTGTTCCTCTGCGGTTTTCCCTAAGGTGATACTACGGTGTGGAATATTTTAGGGGCCTCCCCTATCCCCGCTCCCTGGCTCGATTTCAGGTTCCTCGTAATAATGACCTTGTATAAAATTTCTCCCCCTGCTGTTTGTTCTATGAGGTGAAGATAGCAAGTCGTGTGAGTCTACACCTGGGTCTGGATTTATTTTAAAATTAAACGTACTGTAAATTAGGGCTTTTGTTTTGAGGGATGGATAAAGAAGTTCATGTTAAGTAGTTTGAGAAGCATAATCTTGATCTTAATTAGCAACTGAAAGCACAATGGATGCATGAGCTAAGAAAAGCTCTGTTGTGCTTGTACAAGCAATGGAGCTTTATGCAAATTAGTCAGTCATTGACCAGGAAGGAGAAAAAGTGAACAGAGTATTTCATAATTTGCAATTACTAATGAAACTCTGTGGGGTGAGGAGAGGGGAGAGGGAAGAGGACGTTGTGGGGATGACACCAATCCTCCTTTAAGGCTACCTGCTGTGTTAAGGGACAGGCAAACAATTTCACTTGTTACAGCTAACACGATGTACAGATACACTGACCGTGCTTCTACAATCTAATACAGCAAGGCTTGTGCCTCGGTTGCCTCTTAACATTTAATTTACTTCTTTATAAAGGGTGTTTGCATCATGTATGTTCTTTTTCATACACTCTGTATCCTGGCTCTTCAGCTCTGCTGTGCTCAGAAGGGGGGAGTTTGTTGTGATTTGTTGTCTTACTTGTTGTGATTTTTAGAATTGTTTTTGAAGTTGCATTTCATGTTATAACCCAGCAGGATGACATCTCCAGGCTTTTCTCTCTCTATTGAAAAAGAAAGAAGAATGGGTTTGTTTATGTATAGAATTGTAAGTAGCTACACTGTAGCTCAGGAGCAGTGGTTGGTATACATTTTTGCTTTACCCGCACTGCAGTGGAACTTAAATCCTGTGTTTTTTTTTTTCTTTCTTTATCAAGCCAGCATACCTCATTGTGAGGGTTTCTTTTTTTTTTATTTGCCTGTTTGACTTGTATTATAGTAGCCCAAAGGACGGTAGTAGAATAGTTAGAATGACAGCACCGGGGATTTGAACACTCAGTAGCTGCTTGAGAAGGATGGTGATGTTACTGAAGCATGTAGGGCGGCCAGGAGACTGAGGAGCTCATGCCGTGGTCGTTATCCCGGGGAGATGAGCTGTTGTAAAATCATAATGGTTCATAAAGGAGCAGATTTAAAACAAAAATGGTGCAGATATTTTTAATAATGATAAATGTTGAAAAAGTTTATTATTTATTTTTCAAACTTACCACGTCAATTTTATAATTGTGGCAAACCCCTTAATGCTTTAATGCTCCTGGTGGTAAGGGAAGGCATAACAATTTCACTCTGTTCAGCTACAAGCTCCTCTGTCACACTGCACCTGGTTTACAATCATATAAAACAGCTAGGCTAGCTTGTGCTCGGTTTGTTGCCTTAATGCTCTGCGTTGTATTTTGGTATGAGGAAAAGGCAACAAACATTTTTTTTGGTACTAGCCTCCTTTGCGTTTGTTTCAGCAAGCTGTCTGAACTATTATTTTTTGCGTGATGAGGCTAGATGTATGAGGATCTCTTGTTTTTGGCTGGAGATAGGCGAAGTTATTTTATGTGGGTGGTAGGTGTTTTGTAAGTTTAAGTTTCCATATTAACTACTGCGTAATTCTAAATATAAATATAAAATAAAGAAAAAAATAAGAAAAAGAAAGAAAGAAAAATTACAGCACCGTGAACATAAAAAAGTTTTTTTCGGCGGCATTCAAATTGTTTTTTTCATATATTTTTTTACTCACATTTTCATTTTAAACAAACTTAAATTACTGTTCGATGAATTAATACAGGTTTTTATGGTCGGGCGGGTGTTTCGTGTGGGATACTAATATGTTTAGTTTTGTGTGTGTGTATAATATATAATAATTTTTTTAAGAAATATTTTTATTTTTTACTATTTTATTTCTTTTTCCCCCACACAAAGTTGTTTTACTTTTTTATTTTAATCTCATTAAGGGATAACTATTTTTAGAATTTTGTTTTTTTTTTTTTGTTTTTTTTTAAACTTACAAGGTATTAGCATATTCCTGTATGCTAATACATAGCACTGTGTGTCAGTATGACACAGGCTTGCTATTTGGGCCAGCAGGACTTGTTACTCTTCGGTCTATATAGGGTCCAGGACTTGGGGTACAGATAATTTCATAGTTTACATAGTTTTTATAAGGACGAGAAAAGAGAAAAAAAGTGAAGTAGGAAAAGACCAAGACGTCCATCCAGTTTAGCCTGTTGTGCTAAAGCTGTTGAACAAGAGGAAGGCAAAAAAACCGCATGAAGGTTGAAGAATTTAGATAGAAAGTAAAAGATAGAAGTTAGAAAGAAGCCAAATTGTCCTATTTTAGGGGGATAAAATAAAAAAAAAAAAAAAAAAGAAAAAAAAAAACTTCCTTCCGACTCCAAAGGTCTGGCAATCAAAAAAAATCCCTGGAATCAACGGACCCGTTCTCCAGAATTCCAAGGGACACTATTAACTTGTTAATATTTATTTGCGCACTGAAATGAATCCAAAACCCTTTTGAACTTCTGTTATTTTGAATTCACCATGACAAGTCCCTCTGGCTGAGAGCCTTGGCAGTGAGTTCACAGCCTGGCTCTTTCGGGGGCAACTGGGTTACGGGGGATGGGGTTGACCTGTTGGGAGAGGAGGGAACTCCCCTTTGATTATGCCACAATCCGAATGCAGGCATTAAGTGGGTTTGTTTGTTTTTTTAAACGGCCGGGATTTCAGGCTTTCCTCTGGACCCTGTGCTCACCGACTGCTCTAGGAAAAGAACTGTTAACTAAGTCCGTTCCTAGCCACAGTCTTGCAGCATGGGAAGCCTCAAACCCCCGTGAGGTCGGGGTAGAGTTTGTTAGATAGAGAACACGCACTGACCGGAGTCAGAACAGGATGACAAGTGGGTGGGTAGTTTGGTAGTTAAGGGAGAAGAGGGAAAGGCCTCACTATTAGATTACTCTCTTTCAGCCATAAGCTCTTTTCTCCCACCCTGTCTGGTGGCAGAGAATCATGGCAGCCAGATCAACAAAAAGGACCACAAATGTTGGAAGCCAAAGCTTCCCTTATCCTTTCTCTCCACGGACCTACTGTATTGTTTTAAAGGGGTTTTTGCCACGATTGTTATGTTGGCGTGGGATCCTCACATGGGTATTTATAATCACTTTTCTAAATATATGTAGTTACAAAAAGTGAAGCCTGTGAGAGCTACAGCTTTCTTTACATGCCCTTAGTAACTTAAAAGTTTACATTAGACACGACCAGCTCCAGCTGACAGGAGCTGATCTGGACGTGCTTGCGTGTTTGCACTTCTTATCTGATGACAGGGAAACTGAAGGAGTTGAAGGATAAGATGGGGAGGGGAAAGTGCATGTATGAGTCGGTGCTGCCCGCTCTGGTACTGTTATAGGAGAAAAAATCGACTGTTGTAATGTTATTATGTGAGTAACCTTTTGAGACGCTCCCCGATTCCTCGCTCTCTGCTCACCCCCCCCCTCTCACCCCTGCAGGGTTCATGACTCAGCATGATTTGTTTATATACTCTCCTGAGCAGATAAGAGGTAAGGAACTCACTTGGTGGCAAAACCCCTTTAAGGGAGAGTCGCTATACACACACACACAAGATGGCGGGCTGATTCTGACAACATTTCCGAGGGATCTAATGTGATTGGTCACCTTAAAGAGGACCTGTGACATCTCCTGACATGTCTATTTTAGAAAATATGTGTGTTCTCCATTAAACAATTCTTATAATTAAATAAATTGTCAACAGGGTGTTGCTATTCTCCTTGTCAAATAGGTGTGTCCCTACACACCGGCAATGTCCATACTGGTTGGATCAGGTCAGTGTATGAAGGGAGACACCTAAAACTAGAAGGGAGACACCTAAAACTAGTAACACCCAGTTGGCAACTTAGTAATTAATTTCTAGGAGGAATAACAGAAGAACCATAGAACACAGAGGTTAATAGAAGCCATCCTTTCCGACCATTCACTCACTTTCCCCTGTCTGCGCTTGCATTGATATTCAGTATTTACAGACCGTGTACACAGACCACACATCTCTCCTCCCCACCTGCTGCACCTATTACAATCTTCCCAATCATTGCAAATATTGCAGCAATTAGATTTTTTTTATTTACCAGAATGTGATGTGTATGTTGTCTGCAAACGTTGAACGGTCGGTTTGAACATTCATGATGTGGTAGGTTAATTTGTAAACCTATGCTATTCCTTAGATATACAGAGCCAGGATTAGTGGGTAAATTATTAGGCTCCACACATACACTCTGCTGTTTCCAAGTTAACAGTGTTCAGGTCAACAACAAGTGTCATAGTGAGAACCTTGTGATTCCGTGAAGCTGTGTAATATTTACAGAGCAGTACCTGGGCCTGGACTGTGTAATCATTAACCATGGACTTGGCTTATACAACGTGCCTTCATCTTCATATATGCACTGCAGTTGAGATTATTCAATATAAGGGAATAGTAGCTTTGTAAACTTGTCTTTACATCCCCAGGCTTCATAAAGGTCAACCTAAACACCCTCACAGCAGAATTATGCAACCCAGGCTTCTAACCGTACTGTTTGACACAGCCTGCTTTTTACAGACAGCTTCAGGCTACCACTTCCTGGTCAGGCTGTGGGTGGTTCTACAGCAGTGTCTGACATTTCAGCTCTGCTATACCTAGCTGATCCTGTTAGATGGACATTGGCGATGGAGGGGTTTTAACAGCAGAACACAAGCCTACAGAGCTCTAAATGGTTAAAGTTTGTTAGTGGGGAAAAATGAACAAGCTCCTGTACTGCTCATCAGACACGTCAGGGAGTGTCATCACCATCCAGGTCAGTAACTAGGGAAGAGGTGGCAAGTAACTAGGGAAACGTGTGTACACAAGCAGGAGATAAGAACTGCTTTAACTTTGAAAAGAAGGATAATTTGAACAGCAATGTATTTGGTAATAATCTTTATATCTCCTAGAAATTCATTACCAGACAACTGGGTGTCACCAATTAGGGGTTGACAGAGTCCGTGAGTGCAGGGACACACCCCATTGAAAGTTAAAATGATAACACCCATTTGACTGATTTGGTGATATAGTTATCGGAGGAATAACAGAGGAACAGCACAAGAGAAGATGCTCCAGAATTGTTATCTCTTGCAGAGCACAAGTATTTACTAAAACAGACAAGGCAGGAGAGGTCACAGGTCTTCATTAAAACTTAAAGGGGTTTTGCCAAGAAGTGATGTCCTCAGCTAACAGGCTGAACTTGAGCCTTGAAAAAGGGGCGTTGTGTTTCTGTGTTTAAAAAAAAACCAAGTACCTCCTCTGTGATGTCATTGCACCACCTCCCATGCACGTTCCCGAGGCTCAGTCTCTGTGGCTGATCAAACATTGTTTTGCTACATCACAGAGAATAACTATTGTGCACAAGTTAATGGGTTTCGTTTTATGCCTCTTATCTGCTGAGGAGAAAAGATTAACTTGGGGCAGGCAGCTTTCTTTCATTCCTTCATTGACACAGTGAGCCAAGGGAGCATCTGCAGTTTTACTCAGATAATTACATTACAACCAGTGCATTCTGTATACAGGAGACAAAGGATAATTTTTCCACAGTCCCTTCAAAGCTGCATGGGAGGGGGGGGGGGGAGAAGGGCTGCTCAGGGAGTGTCTGCGTCTTTACTCTGATAATTACATTAGAACCAGTGGATTCTCTATACAGGAGACAGACTTTTTTCCCCCAGTCCCTTCAAAGCTCGTTCATGTTCCCCGCCAGGAGATAAGAAGTGCAGACAACGCAAGTGGGGCCAGATCAGTTCCCTGTCAGCTCCTGGTCCTGTCTAATGTAAACTCTCAGGTAACCAAGGGCATCTAATTAAGGCTGTAGCTGTCACAGGCTTCACTTTTTTTTAATGACATATATTTAGAAAAGTGATTAAATACCCATTTTGGAGGATCCCACGTCAACATTACATCGTGGCAAAACCCCTTTAAGCTAGCCATACCTAGATTTCAGACCGCCATTTTCTAAAGGATTCTTCAATATCTGCCTTCAGTCAGAGTCTGGTCGCTAAAGAATTAGATCATGAAATCATAAAAGACAGCTGTACAGAGAGTATACTGCCGTGTTCCCCATGACATATCACTTCTGGCGCATCTTTCATTAGATCTCTGTTGTGTGGTTCCCCTATTATACCTTCCAGAAATACATTACCAATCTGTCAGGTTGGTGTTAGCAATTGGTGTTAGTGAGTGCATGGACACTACACTTTGAAAACTGGAATGGTAACACCCCTCTGACACAGGGGTCCCCAACCCCCGGTCCACGGACCAGTAGTGACTACACCTACTTTTTTTTTTTTTTTTTTTTTTTTTTATTGTCCTGGCTGCCTACTGGGGGCAGCTATGTGCCCTCACTACTGGAGGCAGCTATGTGCCCTCACTACTGGGGGCAGCTATGTGTCCTCACTACTGGGGGCAGCTATGTGTCCTCACTACTGGGGGCAGCTATGTAACACTACCACTACGGGGGCAGCTATGTTTCACTTACTGGGGGCATTTTGAAATCACTATGGGGGCAGCTATGTATCACTATCACTACTGGGGGCAGCTATGTATCACTACTGGGGGCAGCTATGTATCACTATCACTACTGGGGGCAGCTTTGTATCACTATCACTACTGGGGGCAGCTATGTATCACTATCACTACTGGGGCAGCTATGTATCACTATCACTACTGGGGGCAGCTATGTATCACTACTGGGGGCAGCTATGTATCATTACTGGGGGCAGCTATCTATCATTACTGGGGGCAGCTATGTATTCACTATCACTACTGGGGGGCTATATTTATTTATTTTTTACGGGGGGCAATATCTCTATAATGACAGAGTGATTACATATGTATATTATATACATTTTATAATGCTGACCCACAGAGTGATCAATATTTCTGCAAACTTATGATCAGTCTGTGGGTTTAGCATTATTAATATAATAGTGACCCACAGAGCTAACAATCAGTCTCAGTTAAAAAATACTGGTTACCTAATATCATACCCCAATAAAATACCTGTTAACCCCTTTATGGGTTTTTTTTTTTGTGTGCGATTCTAAACATCAAACCCCCTCCATAACCCCGCCCCTAATAACCACGCCGCCAATACAACACCCCCCCACACACACACACCCCCACTGGGCCGTGGAAAAATTGTCGTGCATCAAACCGGTCCCTGGTAGAAAAAAGGTTGGGGACCGCTGCTCTGACAGACTCATTAATACATTTCTAGGAGGAATAACAGAGGAACAGCACAACACAGAGTTATAACAGAAGGTGCTCCAAAATTGATATTCCACAGGGAAGACTAGTATTAACAAATAACAAGGCATTATGGAAAAAGAGCGAAAAGCTCTAGCGCTCTCTATTGGATTTAGCCACTCTCAATTCACTTACCACTCATCAAGTCTTGGAAAACGAAAAGGATTCATACCAAGCCAGTGTTGCTCATCTGCAGACAGCTGTTTCAGTGTATTTGCCCCGCCTCAGTGCAGAACAAAGCTTACTGGCTGGCTGGGTGAGAGGCAATGAGTGACTCAGAGTTCACCTCTCTTCCCATAATGTCTTGTTATATGCAAATGTCCATGGGGCAAAACTCAAAACCCCCACATGGTACCTTTTTCCCCTTGGGAAAGGGAGAATAGTTCCCGGGGCAAATACCCTGAAACAGCTGTATCTAGATGATTGGCAGCTGTCTACCTCCACCCCTTTCCAGTTTTCCACCAAGCCAGATTTCATCAAAATTCTTAGAGTATGGTTCGGGGGAAAGGGAAGGGGCGGCCAAAAACTTGGCAGGATCGCTTGACCAAAGTTAATCAACGAATGGGCTTGTGGAGCCTCAGACATCTCCTCATGGTGAGTTCTACGTAATGCTGGTTCTGCCTGTGCTCCATTACACTGCACAGGCCTGGGCCCCCCCCCGCCACCATTTTTTAGGGCCCTAACAAAAACCATTTCCTCTTCATTTTGGGTTCAGCATGGTAGAGTCAAGCGGGATAAAGTACAGGCCCTTTAAAGGGTGGGAAAAGGATACCTAACATCCCCACCTTTCCCAAGGGTTCATTGTAATTTCGACGATTCTCGGACCCGTACAGCAAAGTGGCTCTGCGGGCAGATCCATTTCCCGCTTGTTCCTGTTGTCTCTTTGGCTGGGTAAGTGGGATAGATCCAACCCTTTAACGGGGGGACTCCATGGTTTTTCCCGGTGGCCCCTTTATGAAGGAACAAAGCTGGGGGTTTAAAGCCTGGGAAACCAAGGTTATTACAAGGTCTAGGCCAAAGGGTGTACGGAGTCTGGTCCCGGGTCATGTTTCCACACTTTGTTTTTTTGGAAAAATATGGTTCATGCAGGTCAATCATTGGACACAAAGGTGGCATGGGTGGCAATTCAGGGGGGGACTACCCTGAAGGTCTTTTATTCCTGCCCACAACCTATGCAAAACACTGCCTGCAGTACTGCGTTTTGCGAAGGAAACACCTTTGAACATCTTTTGGGAGTGCCCTTTTGCTTAGGGTGTGTTGGATGACCTGGCTCATGAACTCAAGGACTTTGTGCCCAGGAAGAGCCTGTCGCACCATTTGGTGCTCTATGGTTTGTTTCCCGGGATACACACTAATCGAGGCCATCCAGAAGACGTGGTGCCTTATGAACTGCTTTAAGGTCGCTATCTGGATCTCTAGGAATCACCTAGTCTTGCAGAGGGACAGTATGTCAGTGGTGGATTGTCGCAGGTTAAACACACCTTCAGAGATATCCATCCTAGATTCCAGTGAGATGAGTCCCCTTCCCCATCTCTCATTCTTCCTTTGTGCGATCTTTCAGTAAAGCTTTGGGCCTGTGAAACCCTCTCCCCTTTCCCTCTTTCCCTTCCCCTTCTTCCCTTTGTAGGTCTGTTTATGCTTTATTATTTGCAATGCTTGATGTGTGCAAGTTTGTTAGTGTAGCATGTGATGTTTCACATAGGTTAGCCTGTACATTGTGTCATATTGCATGTTATGTATGGCAAATGTGTTAATTTTTTGTGTCCGTTTACTCACATGATATTGTATGCTTATTTGACAATGAAAACATTTCAAATCAAGCCACTCATTACCTCTCACCCAGCCAGCCAGTAAGCTTTGCACTGTGGAGGGGCAAATACACTGAAACAGCTGTCTGCAGAAACAAAACTGGCTTGCATGAATCTTTTGTTTTCAAGACTCTGAAATACAAGTGAATTAGGATGTTAATCCAATGGGCGCTTTAGGGTTCAAATCTTTCTATGCCTTGTTACATGCAAATGCCTATAACGTGCAAAAGGCAATCTTAAACCCTCACACACCAACAGGTGTCTCTTCCCAAGCGGAGATATTTCCTTATCCCTTTTTGCCTCTCACTCGCCCAAACCATTAACTTGCACTGAGGAGGGGCAAAAACCCTGAAACAGCTGTATGCAGATGAGTAATACTGGTTTGGCATGATTCCTTTTCACTTTCCAAGACTCAGTAAGACAAGTGATTTGAGGATGGCGCCATCCAAAAGAGGGAGCTAGATTGTTTAGCTCTCTTACCATAGTGCCTTGTTATATGCAAATGCCTGTGAGGTGTAAAAGGCAATCTTAAACCCTCACACACCAACGTGGTGCTTCTTCCCACGGAGTAGTATTTATAACATATCATAAGGTATTTATAAGATATCATAAGATATCAGGGGTCCTCTTTAAGCTTTAACACTCATACACAGTTATCAGAAATTTCAGTCACTTGCAACCAGACAGCTAAAGCATGTATACCTGTTGCGTAGATGGGGCTCCAGCTCACATCGCTGCATCACTTGTTTGCAATCAACCGGGAAGGGACAGATGACATTCAACTTATCCAGCAAATTCCTGACCAAAAGGCTGGATTTGTGACAGTCCTGAAAACACAACTTCTTGCGATCCATAGGACAAAAGTCCTTTTCATGTAGAAAATTCTTTAGGCACTTGTAGCAGTACGTGTGACCACACGGAGTGTCCATAGGTTGGAGCAATGGCTGCAGACAGATGTGGCAGACCAGCTCGTCGTCCACCTCATCCTGGAAGTTGTAGATGTGGTTTTCAGAAGATACATGAAGCTGTCCACAGTCACGACAAAGCTCAAGGGCCGAGGAGGTGACGTCCAGAGGGTCGGCCATTGCCCGCACCTTTCTTCAGCAACAACGTGCTGCCAGGCTTCAATCCAAGTGTCTACAACATGGTTCACTAAGGAACAAAAAATAATGCCGGTTAGAGAAACAGTGACTGCTACATGGGCTATTGCTAAGCAACGGAGCTGCGGACTAATGGTGAAATGTTAATGAACTATGAATAGATAATGCCATAAAGAAGAGCGGCTCTCACATACTTCTATCCTAGCTATAGTTTCTCTTCCGGTTGCTGAATCACCTTTCAAACCACATGTGTTTAAAAGCCAGAGGCAGCGAGCAGTGTCCCTGGAAATCAGAATGAAGCACCGCCACTCAATTAATCTAGTATTGTGCGGGAGATCTAGACGACAGAAAGGAAAAAACAACATAACCCCAGCAAACACAATGCCAGGTCTGGCCTATGACTCACAGAAAGTCACACATCGAAGCACTGAAACCTAATCCACCAGCTCTGCCCACATCAGATTGCAGTCTATACCACTGGCTGTCTATAATCTGTATATCCGAAATACCTTCATGCTCCAGTGTTCAGACTCGTCAGCATGCCCAGGACATGTCGTGACAATATTACAGGCCTAGCACACAGGCACTGGCCACGGGCTAGTCACACGGGTCAGCCATGCTTTGTGTTTCCTCGCTCACCACTCAAGGAAATCTATTGTTTTAGGAATATCTGTAGCAGAAGAACAAACAGAGGAAACACAGTGGTAGGTGCGTCACAAGCCTTTCCCCGGCAGCCTGCTCCTACCATCCACCAGTGCACTGACACATCAGAGCGGGCTAGCAAGTCAATCCTAAGGCTGAAGCAGGTCGTCATATTCAGCACCAACATTCGTACAGTATTAGAACAATTAAAAGCAACATGTCCAGCAAAGCAAAAACGACACCGTTTTCAACCCTACACACAAAGGGGTTGTCTCACTACATTGATTCATCTCACCTCAGTCCTGTTTTTTTGGTTTCATTTTGAATTCATTGGCATTTACTAGGCTGCAGTAGAAGCCAGGTCTGTAGCTATAGCAACCAGTGCTGGCAGCCTATCAGGAGAGATCAAACAAGTCTGTAGCTTTAGCGACCTGAAGAGCTGATGCAGCCCATACAACAGGGGATATCTAGGAATAGGTAGGAGGCTGTTAACTCCTTAACGACTGCTCACCGTCTTTTGACGTCGAGCATTTCAGGTTTTTCGCTGCAACGAAGTCTTTTGACGTCGCTGCAGACATCACAGTTTGCGACGCCTGGCGCAGCAGCAGCTCTTGGAACAGAGCTAAACTACACAGCCCTGATCCCAGAGCATCTCCTGCAAGCACCTGGACAGGGGGTAACCTCCGCTCCCCGATGCTTTAACCCTTTGATTGCTGCAGATCGTTACTGCAATAAAACGGTTTTCCGGCTCTGTCGGGTGATCGGAACGCCCGGTGACCCGACAGAGCCCGGGGAACAGCTGCACAGTCAGTGAGCTGTCCTGATCACTGCCTGTGTCAGACTGACAGATTATAATGTTTTAGCATATATGAATATGCTAATATATTACGACGTGTAAAAAAAAAAAAAAAGAAAAAAAAAGTAACAGTTCTCCCTTCATGGAATAAAAAAAAAAATAAAATAAAAAAAAAAGTGTAAAAAATTTAATAAAAATAAATATTTTAATAAAAATAATTGTGCATATATTACACACACAAAAAAAACTACACATATTAGGTATCCACACAGCCATAATAACTTGTAGAATTAATCCAGCAAGTTATTAAGTGTGGGGAAAAAATAAAAAATTGAAAATAAATTCTGCAATTTATAAATGAACCTAAAATATTCCCCCATAAAGTACAACTCATCTTGAATAAAACGAGGCCTCATCCAACTGAGTCATTGAAAAAATAAAAAAGTTACGACTGTTGAAACGCAAGGAGGCAAAAAATGCTCTGGTCATTAACTACTTTTCAGGTGTTCGGCTTAAGGGGTTAATGGACATATATTGCAAAGTGACTTTTTTTGCAAGATCTTTAACATAAAAAAACAATCCTTGTAGTGAGACAACCCCTTTAAAGGGGTGTTCCCATAATCGACTTTGATGGCATATCAATAGGATCTGCCATCAAAGTCTGAAACTTGTGTAACCCACCTCTGGGATCCGCACCTATCTTGGGAACGGGCTCCCCAAAAGTGCCAGCTTAGAATGGAAAAATGACTGCCCTTGTGCACAACTCTCCATTCTGTTCTATGGGAGTTCCAAGTATAGGTGAGCAGTGTGTTTGGCTGTACTCGGAACTTGGCACTTGCTCATAGAACTGAATGGAGAGTTGTGTGCAAGTGCGACTGGCTCTCCGATCTGAGCCTAGACCTTGGGGGGTCCTGCTTCTGAGATGTCTGGGGCCAACACCTTTCAGACTTTGATGGCATATCCTATCGATTCCTGGCCAGGCTGTGTCTCCCTGTCTCTGCCATTGTTTCTTTTTTAAAACTAACACTTTCTTGTGCTCAATTGTTCAATTAATATTTTTCGCCTTTTTTCTATGATCTGTAAGGCATTACTTTATACTCCACTGAGTTTTTAAATTGTATTCACCTTTTTGTAATGGTCGATTGTGGATTTCCCCTGTAACTGGGGCTGATGTATTAGCCACAGTTACAGGCAGAATAAAGCCCCCAGTACTGACTACAGAGCAGATCTGGTCCTGTTAAAGGGATTTTATCACTACAATATTTAGCTTTTAACAAGTAGGGAAAGGTAAATGAAAACAATTACCAAATACATTGTTTTGTTGATTTTGCTTTGGTCAGTGGATAAAGTTTATCTGGTTACCAACAACCTCTCTCTGCTCTCTCTTATCTCTCATTGCTCTAAGCTGCCATCAGTCAGTCCGTCTATGTTGAGTCACTGTGTGCAGAGGCTCATCTCTTGCAATGGATTTTGTTTACTAAACTAAATGAGAAACCATTACTTTTAAGAGCTCTGTAGCCTTGTATACTACACTTTATAAACCTCCTGCAGTCATGTCATTGTAAGAGGAATAGCCAGGAACAGCAGAGCTGATCTGTCAATCACCGCCCACAGCCTGAACAGGAAATGCAAGTCTAAAGCTGGCTGTGATTTTGTGAGAAAACCTTTTTAAGACCCAGCAGCTCCCGCAGGTGAAATCACTGCACATGCAAAATGTCAAAACAAGAGTTTAAAGTTATCTAAATCACTGCATTTCCTACACCAAACTCAAATCTAAAATATAACCTTTACTCCAACTTTTAAAAAATATACTAAATCGTTACCAAATCACTGCTATATGATATACAAACAGGTCAATACGAGGTCTATCCCTCAAGAAATCCCTACACTAAACCTATTAATAGATGGGATAATCGTCCCAACAGGGTCGGCCCCACCTCTGACGGCTCTCCCTGTTAATATCCTGGAGCATTTCATAGGTGCAATTATATATGCCCTTACATCAAGTAAATAATCAAGTGGGCAGGCCCTATAACAAAGAGACCAAGTCCTATATAGGGGATTTCTAGAGGAAAAATAATTACCAATAGTCTATTCAAACAAATATATGTATATAAAGACCCATCTGCAATCATGAATACGTAAAATCAGCATATGCTTTACCCAGCATTCTTCTACCAAGCGTTGTACTGTACTTCTGTACATCTAGGAAGCATGCCAGTATCTCTCGTTCGGCAACAGACACTTTACCAGCTGCTCTGCATCATTACATAAGTGTAGCAGAGTGTGTACACCGCTCAGTAGTATACTGATGAAATTCCTCTATCCACTATTTTGTCACTAGTGCATGGGCTGTAGATCTTTATATAGCACAGAACAGAGTTGGTGTCAGAGGGCTAGGCGACATGCTTTACACTCCCACACATCAGTGAAGGAAGCCGGAACAATAAAGATAAAGTCAACTTTTAATGGCATTTCGCAGGCTGGGAAGATCAGCAGTGTTTGCCAATATGTAATTTTTGAAGAAAACTTTAGCTTCCATTCACACCGGTGCTATTATTTCCATTATTCTGCTCCATCATTCAGCAAATAAATGAAAAAGGTGATGTCCGATCCATCACATGACGAGAACCAACTATGTTTCTGTCATACTCTCCAGCATTTTATTGGACAGGACAGCCGCGCATTCTGTTTTATTCAATCTGACATTTTAATGGAATGTGTAACAGAGACTACTAATGTAATCAGGTGTGAACAGGGCCTGACAATGCACGTAGCATTAGTTACACAATCCAGAAATTAAACAAGAGCATCCACAACTCAATCACCAATTTAGTTAAAGGGGTTTTACCATCCTAGACTTTAATGGTATACCAATAGGCTAGGCCATTAAAGTCTGATAGGTGCGGCTCCCACCTCTCAGAAATGGGTCCCCAAAATTGTCGGCTCAGAATGGAGAGCTGGTTGCGCTTATGCACAACTCTCCATTCTTTTCTAGGACAGTGTACTGAGAACTCCCATAGAACAGAATGGAAAATCATGCGCAAGCGCTACAAGGTCTCCATTCTGAGCAGAGACTTTCGGGAGCTTGTTCCTGAGAGGTGGGACTGGCACCTATCAGACTTTGATGGCATATCCTATTGGTATGTCAGCAAAGTTTATGGGGAACACCCCCTTAATAGTGTGAAAGAAATTAACTAAAGATGCTATTATGGTATTTAAGCATAAACTTTGCTCAATATTCAACCATTTTGTATTCAAAAGTAACATTTTATATATTCTTTAGTATTCGATTTAAAAAACCTATGAAATAAAAAAAAAAATAATTTTTGTTGAGGTCTGGTGAAATAAATCAGAAGACGGTCAAGATCTGTCTGAATAGACCACATTTACTAAACCACTTTTCTTTATATAAAAAGGGAAAAAATCGTTAGGGTGGGGCCAAGAGCAAGTACCAAATGGGGACTAGTTTGTTCCTTAAAGGGGGGGGTCCACTAAAGGGATTGCTTTTATGTTAAAATCTTGCAAAAACAAGGCACTTTGAATGTGTGTCCATTAAACAGTGTCCAACCTATTTCCTAGTATCCCTCTTGTAGGGCCCTGCATCACTCCTAGGTTCTATAGCTGCAGACCTTTTGATCTTCCTGTTTAGGTGCCAGCAGGGTTGCTATAGCTACAACTGGCTTCTAGGGAACTAGAGAAGCCATAAACACGCTCCTGAATTCAAAATAAAACCCATGAAAACGGGGTGAGGTAAGATAAATCAATGATGAAAAACCCCTTTAGGGCCCGTTCCAGGTTTTATTTGCCAACGGATTGGCGCCGATTCCGCGCCGGTTTGCGCCAATACGGCGCCAACCTCGGGTCATTCGGTAATCCACTGCCTCAAGAGAACAGTGGATTCCGTCGCTTCCCCGCCGGAAAAATCCGCCCGGGGGGGAAAGTGACATGAAAATTATTTACGGGCGGGGACGCGCTTCGGCCCCGTCCCGTATTAAGGCGGATTTGTGCGCTAAATCGGCGCACAAATCCCGTGAAAAAGCCTGTGAACAGGGCCTTTAAAAGTCTGGCCCCGTTGCCCCTCCCCCCACGATGGATACCTGAAATGTAAGAAATAACACGGTGTGAACCCAGCCTGACAACTGCTATTGTATATCTTTCAATCTTTAGACTTTACAGATTGGCCGCCATATTCCTTCAGCTGTTATAAAACTTATGTTGTCAGGCATGGGCTGTAGTTTCATATTGGCTGAAGATCGCTGCTGTACACTTCAGGTTTAGTTAAGTAAAAAAAAAAAAAAAAAAAACTTTTTAAATTAATACTGCAGCTTTGCAACTGAAGCCCAACTCAAGCACCAAGACTGTCTGTTATGTAAGTGATTGAAGCAGCTGATAATGAAATCATTATGAATCAGTGGTTTCATCTATTTCCTATAATGTCCGGGGGATATGTAGATAGTATTCTATCAATAATGAGCATTAATAAGGCCTGCTTCCCAAAGTTCAGTTTTTGGCCACTATAATAACCTGGTTTTGAGATTCTGAGATTTTAAAATTTATGGGCCGTTCCCCAGCCACAAAAGAAGAGCCAAACCCCATGCATCTAAATTAAAGACCGCATTGGGATTGTTCTTCCCCGTAAAGGAACAAATGTAGCAGACAAAACATTAAGCTAAGTACACACTGCAAAGTGAAAAAGCCATTCAAAATCCCACAGCATTTTCGCTTTGGTGGAACTGGCTACCCCTCCTTTTTTTGTGCATTTTTTGCCAAATTTAATTGGGGCTATGGGAATCCGACGTTGTTTCCGCAGAATATAGAACATGTTCTGTATTTCACTGGATGTTTTTCGTTTCCCTCAGTAAAATAAACTGTGCTGTGCAGACTACAGCACGGATTTCGATTGAGGGTACACACGCGGGGACGGCGGTTTTTCGCGGATTCAAAATACTGAATCCGCTGAAAAACTGACCAAAATCCTGTGCTGTGTAGCCCTAGACTAATGGTAAAGACAGTAATAGAAAGAAAACAATAATTCTCCATCCATTACTCTCTGGTGAATCACCTGGAGATGTTATCTGGAGTTTGTATACTAAACACAGACTCACAAAACTAATAACCACACACTCCCATGAAAACCAGTTCCCTGGCTGCTCATCACCTCCGAAGAGCAAACATACATGCCCTGAAGTAATACAAGCTAAATATCTGTCGTGACCAGAAATATCCACAGTCGAGTCAAATTGTTATGACCACTTTTTACTTTTGACGTAGGCAGTGCAGAGCTCATGAAAGAAGTCACGTGTGTGGTGAGCTGGCATGGTGGATAAATATAAGGTAAGTGATAGGGTGTCTGAACACATGTCCGTTATTGCCTCTAGGGAAAGGGGTGATTTGTCACAGTTGCAAAAAGGGAAGATTGTTGACTTTCGAGCCAAGGGTGGCAGGATTTCTGTCTGAACTGTTCCTGTGCTGCTGGGTCTCTTGAGTGGACAAATGGCGCCATTGGGAATATATGACATGGAAATTGTGGAGCACCAAGTGCCGTTGATGGGAGAGGTGAACATTGTCTACAAAGATGTGCAAGGGTGGACCAACACGCTACAGTGGAGCAACTCACCACCAAAATGTACCAGGAAACTACCAGATGTGTATCTAAAACAACATTTCAGTGAACTCAAGTGCCTATGGGGCTCTAAATTAGACGGATGGGCACTGCTCCTCTACTAATGCAGTTGCGTTGACCGAAAAGGCTTTCATTTTCCCAGCAGTATCAAAATTGGACCTTTGCCGATTGGCAAATGGTTGTCTTCTCCAATGACCCACGCTTTCTGCTACATCAAATGGATGGATGTTGATGTGTCAGGTAAAAATATTACACCGTAAAGCCATTGCTGGGAGAACATGAGATCTTGCTGACGGCATCATAGCCTTGGGAATGTTTTTGTGGCATTTCTGGGCCACTCATCCAGGTGGAAGGCGCTTTCAACCAATTTGGCTATAAATCCATCCTTGCATATCACATACGCCCATAAATGTTGATGGTCTTCACTGGGACACATAGACTCTTCCAGCAAGACAATGTAACAGGTCACATGGCTGGAAACGTCCGATATTGTTTTATCAAGACTTCCAAGTACTACTTTGACCTCCTAATTCCCCAGGCTTGAACCCGTTTGAGCTTCTATGGGACTACTTCAGTCATTATGTTCCCTCCAGCAGCTGTGGGACGCCGTTAGTATGGCTCCAGATACATGTGACAACCAACCAGAACATTATGGAGTCACTCCCAGCTGCTGTTCGTGGTTACTCTGGATATTAACTGGTGGTCATAATAATGGAACAGGTAGGTGAAAAAATAGCTATCTTTTGTATAGCAGTAAAAACCTTCTTTTAATTACCCATAAACTTTTAACAGTCTCATAGGTAATATAATAGAAATTTACACCTTACAAAAAGTAACTTTTTGTAAGTTTCATTATATTCTGGTGCATGAGGTTGGAACTCGCACTGTGGGTGTATACTTGCGGTATTGAATAAGGTGCGTTTTTTGATATATCACAGGTCATAATAATGTGCCTGGACTGCGTACAATAAGAAATACTTACTAGTTACACAGTCTAAAGGCCTCTTACGCTAATTAATTATTAACATTATTCCAACACTACACGGACAAGATCAACAATAAAAGTTTTTTAACTTCATCCATTGTGCCGGGCAGGACTGGTAAACGAGATTTCACTGATAATAATAAATAATAATTATTGTTGCTAAGTATTTTAAAGCGCCATTGATTCCAGGGCGGTGTACATTCGAGGGGGTTACATACATAACATAAGTCAAACGAGTACAATGATAAGTGATAATGACAATTGGCACAACAGAGGGAAAGAGGACCCTACCCGCGAGGGCTTACAATCTACGAGGAGGGGGAAAGAGACAGGAGGTGAGGGGCAGACATGTTTGAGGAGTAAGTAGTGACAGCAAGGTCAGTGTAGGTTATAAGCAAGCCTGAGAGATGGGTTTTCGGGTTGCTTTTGAAGTGGTGAAAGGGGAGGAGAGTCTGATGTGTTGGGGCAGTGCGTTCCAGAGTGTGGGTGAAGCACGGGAGAAGTTTTGGGAGAGGGTTGTGGAGGAGCTGAAAAGGGGAGCAGAGGAGAAGGTCCTGAGAGGGGGCAGAGATTGCGTGGGGGGAGATATTTGGAAATTAGGGCAGAGATGTATAGAGGGGAGAAGTCATGGAGAGCCTTGTAGGTCATTGTTAGTAGCTTGAAGTGAATTCGCTGGGCAATGGGAAGCCAGTGAAGGGATTGGCAGAGAGGAGAGGCAGAGGAGTAGCGAGGAGAGAGGTGGATAAGATGGGCAGCAGAGTTAAAGATGGATTGGAGGGGAGCAAGGGTGCTAGCTGGGAGGCCACAGAGAAGGATGTTGCAGTAGTCTAGACGGGAGATGACAAGGGCATGGACCAGCATTTTTTTAGTGTCATAGTTGACGAATGAGCGGATGCGAGAGATATTTTTCAGGTGGAGGCGGCAGGCAGAGGTGAGGGTTTGGATGTGTGGTTTGAAAGATAGAGCGGAGTCTAGGATTACCCCAAGGCAGCGGACTTGCGGAGCAGGTGAGAGTGTAGAGCCGTTGACGGAGATGGAGAGATCAGGGGCAGGGGTAGAGTTGGATGGTGGAAAGATGATGAGTTCTGTTTTCTCCACATTTAGTTTTAGGAGACGTGATGAGAAGGAGGATATGGATGATAGGCAGTCTGGGATCCGCGACAGTAGAGCGTTAATGTCTGGGCCGGAGATATAGAGTTGGGTATCGTCAGCATACAGGTGGTAATGAAAGCCGTGTGAGGCTATGAGCTGACTGAGGCCAAGAGTGTAAAGAGAGAAGAGTAAGGGACCCAGGACTGACCCCTGAGGGACACCAACAAGAGAGGGGCCGGGGGAGGGGGGTTTGGGAGCGAGAATGAAGACGCTGAAAGTCCGACCAGTGAGGTACGAGGAGATCCAGGAAAGAGCCAAGTCCGTGATGTCGAGGGGGGGGAGGTTTTGGGTAGCAGGAGGGAAGGGTCGACAGTGTCAAAGGCAGAGGACAGGCCCTAAGAGGAGGAGCACAGAGTAGTGGCATGAGGCTTTAGCAGTTACTAGGTCATTAGTGACCTTGGTTGGGGCGGCTTCGGTAGAGTGATGGGGTGGGAAACCAAAATGTAGTCGGTCAAGAAGAGAGTTGGAGGAGAGGTGGGAGGACAGCTGAAGATAGACGTGCTGCTCGGGGAGTTTGAAGCAAAAGGGAGCAGTGAGATGGGGCGATAGTTGGACAGAGAGGAGGGTAAAGGGGTTGTTTTTTTAAAAGGATTGGAGTGATAGTAGCATTTTAAAGGCGAAGGGAAGTTGCCAGAGGTTAGTGATAGGTTGAAGAGATGGGTGAGGGCTGGGATGATAAAACACTGAGGTCAGGGATGAGGTGGGATGGCAGTGGATCAAGACTACAGGTAGTGAGGTTGGATTTGGACAGTAAAGAGGAGAGCTTGTCATGAGTGACCGTGGGAAGCAAGTTAAGGGGAAGAGCAGTTTGCAAGGGTAGGGGAGGGTGGTGGGGACTGCGGGCCTGAAGCTTTCTCTGATGCGGTGATCTTCGAAGGAAGCGAGTGGCAAATTTGTCTGCTGAAAAAAGGATGGGGGAGGAGGTGCTGGTGGACAGAAGAGAGTTGAAGGTTTTTGAATAATTGTCTGGGGTTGTGGACAGGAGGTTAATGAGGGTGGTGAAATAGTCCTGTTTGGCTGGGTGAGTGCAGATTTAAATGTATGCAGTGATTGTTTGTATAAGGCAAAGTCATCAGTGGAGTGGTTTTCTTCCAGCGGCGTTCGGCAGCTCTGGAAGCTCGCCTCAGTTTTTTAGGGGATCTGTGTGCCAGGGTTGTCTTTTTGATTTTGCGGGTTCTGTTGTGTGTGGAGGAGCGACGAGTCAAGGGTGGTCATGATTGTGTGGTTGTAAAAGTGGTGGGTGCGTCTGGGTCATTAAATGAGGAATAGTGGAAAGAGGTGCAAGAGAGTCAGAGGGAGTGAGACGGTTGAGGCTTTGTAGGTTCCTGTGGGGTTGTACTGGATATGAGACAGGAGGAGTAGGTGGGGTGGAGAAGGTAAGCAGGTTGTGGTCAGATATGGGGTGGGGGGAGTTTAAGAAGTCATAGGGGGCAGAGGCGGGTGAAGATGAGGGTCCATGTGTGGCCATCTTTGTGAGTGGCTCCTGAGGTCCACTGGGAGAGGTCAAAGGAGGAGCAAAGTGAAAGGAGCTTGTTGGAAGCAGAGTGTGAGGTGTCGATTGGGATGTTGAGGTCTCCCATGATGATAGTGGGGATGTCGGTGGAAAGAAAGTGGAGAAACCAGGAAGTAAAGTGGTCAAGAAAGGCAGTGGCAGGGCCTGGCGATCGGTAGACAACAGCTACTTGGAGGTTGGAGGGGGCGTAGATGCGGACAGAGTGCACCTCAAAGGAGAAGAAGTGTGAGGAAGGGAGAGGTGGAGCGGGGACAAAGGACAGGGGTCAGACAGGAGGAGGCCGACACCTCCACCATGCTTGTTACCAGGGCGAGGGGTGTGGGTAAGTGGAGGCCGCTAAACGAGAGAGCGACAGGGGAGACAGTGTCAGAGGGGGGCAGCCAGGTTTCAGTCAGACAAAGGAAGAGTAAGTTGCGTGAGATGAACAAGCATGTATGTATGAAGTTTATTATATACAGACCGTGCATTCCAGAGAGCTCCAAGGAGAGGGGTAGGGGGAGCAGAGGTCAGAGGGATGTGTATCAGGTTGAAGGGATTGGCGAAATTTGTGGTGGTGAATCTGTTCGAGGAGGCAGAGACCCATGGTGGGGAAAGTGCTGGGGGGGCCCTGGGGTTTGGGGGATATGTCCCCAAAGCCAGAAGGAGCAGTGAGAGGGTGAGCAGGTGGGAGTAGGATAGACTGTATTTTGGCAGGTTGTTTGGTACGGGGGGCATTAACAGTGGGAAGAGGATGGTGGCAGCGACAGGTGGAGGGTAGAATGCAGGGGAGATGTAGAGTTCATTGTCCAGCGAGGGAGTTTGGGGATAAGCAGTAAGTGTGAGGAGAGTGGAGATAGCGATAATGAGGGGAAAGAAAAGCATAGTGTTAGATCACAGCTGATCCCTGTGGGTGGACTGTCCCTGTAGATCCCTATTAGTACTGTATATGGAGGCACTCTCTGGCTGGGACAGTCGATGGAGGCACTCTCTGGCTGGGACAGTCATATACAAGTCATTGCTGCCTACTGCAAGCGAACATGGGAATTATCAGCAGATCATGATCCCTGCCAACTGCAAGGATCACATTAATGGAAATAGTAATCACATTGTTGGCTGTGAGTAATTGGCCCTAAGCACATGTAGGTTATTGTTTATGAAAGGAAGAAGTATGTGGATACAACATGAAAAATATTAATTCAATTGGGAAGCACATGGTCCAAAGGCAAAATTACACAGTGGTGTACTGCAAGAAAGAAGCCCATCAGCCTTGCACTTTTGAATCATCGTGGTATGCATTCCTACAAGAGGGACTTAGAGGATAGAAAGCTGCCTGTGACTCGGTGAAAGAGCATGGTGAGAAAACCTTTGTCTTGCCCGGCTGTGGATGGGTCTACAGCAGTGATTAGCATATCTAGTTCCTTTATAAATAGCTGAGACATTACAAAGACGTAAGTACAGGAGATTTCATTGTCAGTAAACAAAGCTACAAGCACTCTAAGAATTTAAAACAATTGCTTATCTATAAACAAAAGCTAATCTTGTTAGAGATAAAGAGTCTGCTGGGATTGAGCTTCCTTCATGGTGATGTCACTCCCTGTTCTCAGAAAAAATGGTTGGGTCAGCGCCGAAGTCCTTATACAGCAATTCACATGGAGGCCATGCAACAGACCGTCCAAGGTAAGTCCGCCCAAAACTCACCCACATAACATCCAAAAAATTATAGAAAGACGCAGCATAAAAAATTCCTCCTTTATTCAAGTCACAGAGTACAAAACGACGACGTTTTTGGCCCAAACAGTGAGCCTTGCTTGAAAAAGGCTCACTGTTTGGGCCGAAACGTCGCTCGTTTTGTACTCTGACTTGAATAAAGGAGGAATTTTTTATGCTGACGTCCTTCTCTATAATTTTTTGGACTCCCTGTTCTCAGTCTGCTTATAAAGCCAAGATATGGTCATAACGAGAAAAACTGGTGGCATTCGGAACAGATAAAACCTCTCATTTCATGACCAACGTAAAATCAAAAGAGGAATGTATTTAAAGAAAGTCTTCAATTAACTGTTCCTCCATGCAGTGTACTGAGAAAACTCCTTTAACTTGAAAAAGGGTCGTCCAGCAAACCAAAATAAAAAAATTATCAAAACCGTTTGCCTGTCTTCAATTATCTCCCTGTGATAGTTTATAAGCCAACCAGTGATTTTCCTATGCTGTATGTAGCCTTTACTTTCTGCAGCTGAGCAGCAGCATTTCCTGTTTGACAGTGATTTCCCTTTGCTCCAGGATCTACCAGCTCCAGGATCTTTTACTGTGCTTTGTCCATCTTCCTTCCTCTCAACCCAACACTCTGAAAGCCCTGCTTCCTCCCTCATGTTGAAAGCCTTGGGAGGCAGAACCAAAGGGGTGTGGTTTAAAATGCTGCCTTAGGCCATGTTCACACGGTGTCTTTGCAGGGCGTAATTACGCCCCGCAATTACGCCGTGTGACCGGGGGCGGGCCGGGAGCGGGGAACTGAGCAGGGGGCCGGCACTTCGCCGGCCCATAGACTTGAATTGCCAGCGGCGCATATACGCCGCTAGTAATTCACATGTCAATTATCTCCCCGCCCGGTGACTTCGCCGGCGGGGAAGGAGACGTAATCCATAGTGCTCTACAGTATGAGAACTGTGAATTACCGTAATGAATGGGCCGTTTTCGGCCCGTAATTGGCGCACTTCGGCGCGTAATTACGGACCGAAATACGGCCCATTTTAAGCCGTGTGAACATGCCTTTAAAAGAGTTGTCTTACTGTGCTGTTTCAGAGAACCACAGTCCGCTTCAGACTCCCACTTTCTGGTTAGGCTGTGAGTGGTTTTATAGCTCTGATTGGTATATCAGCTCTGCTATTCCAAGCCGATCCTGTTACAGTGACATGTGTGTAGGAGGTTTATACTTTATAGTGCACAAAGCTACAGAGTTCTAAAGGTTAAAACTGGTCATTAACTTTAGCAAACAAGCTCCTGTGCTAGAAATAAGACTCAGCAGGGAGTGATTCACCATGATCAGATGGTAGCTTTGAGAAACCAGTTGTTTCTTATGTGTCCAGACACAAAGAAGGATTGAGCTTTGATGTCATGAAACAGCTGGGAGCCTGCAAAAAATGCACTGAAAGTACATTAAAAAGTGCCAAACTTTAGGAGAGATATCATTTACAAAATTATTTTTTTTTCCAAGGGACAACCACTTTAAATTTAGAGGTTCTATCATCGCCACCACACAAAAATGCAAAAATGTATCTTAGATGAAATTATAAGACGTCTCAAATACACATCAGCAAATTTCCCTCTGTATTAATAGGAAACAGGTTTAACTTTTATTTTGTCAGAGAGAGCTCACAGTCTGTTGAGATTACTTTTCTGGGAGATACCAACTGTGGGAGGAGGGGGGAAGTTAGGGGCGATTCTATACTGCAGCTGAATTGGTAAATTGAGTAATAGGTAAATTGAGTGAATCACAATTAAGGAGATCAAAATTCATCATTTATCAATAAATCCCAAAGGGCCATGCATCAGTGAAACACAAAGGATACATAAATGTAGAAATAGTGGGACCACCAATACATAAATATGGGTGCAAGCTGTATGTCTAAAAAAAGACCATGAAGAAGTAGTATGAGGAAAAGAGACACAACATAGCTGGACTCCCAATAAGTTATTTTATAAAAATATGGTAAAACTGAAAAAAAAAAAAAAAAAAACCTAAAAAAAAAAAAAAAACACACAAGATACATGTTCGGACTCCTGTTTGGACAAACAGAATGCCCACTATGAACTACGTGTAGTAGAAGTACGATAGACCTCATACATTAGCCTGAATGGAGCAAAATATACTTGCGTGACAAACCCAATGAGATGGAAGTCAAAACCATATAATAGGCAATGCTGGGTTATGCACACAGCAGGACAATGAAAAGATGAGCCCCCGCGTATTGCTTCTAGCCACGCATCATCTGTTTGTCCAAAGAGGAATCAGAACGTGTATCTTGCGTTGTTTTTAGGGATTGGGTTATGTCTTTTGTACCATACTGTTATAATAAAACTTATTGGAGTGCTGCTATTTTGTGTAGGTCTCCTTTTCTCATACTACTTCTTCACACAAAGGGTACAGCTACTTTTAAAGGGTAATCTGCTCGAGAAGGACATCTCTGTTTATAAAAAAAAGATTATAAAAAGGTTCCTCACTATACAGTGCCTTGTGAAACTATTCGGGCCTCTGGAACTTTTTGCCACATTTCAGGCTTCAAACAAAGATATAAAGTTTTAAATTTTTTGTGAAGAATCAACAAGTGGGACACAATTGTGAAGTGGAACGAAATTTATTGGATATTTTAAACTTGTAAAAAATAAAAAACTGAAAAGTGGGGCGTGCAATATTATTCAGCCCCTTTACTTTCAGTGCAGCAAACTCACTCAAGAAGTTCAGTGAGGATCTCTGAATGACCCAATGTTGTCCTAAATGACTGATGATAAATATAATCCACCTGTGTGTAATCAAGTCTCCGTATAGATGCACCTGCTCTGTGATAGTCTCAGGGTTCTGTTTAAAGCGAAGAGAGCATCATGAAGACCAAGGAACACACCAGGCAGGTCTGTGATACTGTTGTGGAGAAGTTTAAAGCCGGATTTGGATACAAAAAGATTTCCCAAACTTTAAACATCCCACGGAGCACTGTGCAAGCGATCATATTGAAATGGGAGTATCAGACCACTGCAAATCTACCAAGACCCGGCCGTCCCTCTAAACTTTCATCTCAAACAAGGAGAAGACTGATCAGAGATGCAGCCAAGAGGCCCATGATCACTCTGGATGAACTGCAGAGATCTACAGCTGAGGTGGGAGAGTCTGTCCATAGGAGAACAATCAGTCGTACACTGCACAAATCTGCCCTTTATGGAAGAGTGGCAAGAAGAAGCCATTTCTCAAAGATATCCATAAAAAGTCTCATTTAAAGTTTGCCACAAGCCACCTGGGAGACACCAAACATGTGAAAGAAGGTGCTCTGGTCAGATGAAACCAAAATCCAACTTTTTGGCCACAATGCAAAACGATATGTTGGGCGTAAAAGCAACACAGCTCATCCCCCTGAACACACCATCCCCACTGTCACACATGGTGGTGACAGCATCATGGTTTGGGCTTTTCTTCAGCAGGGACAGGGAAGATGGTTAAAATTGATGGAAGATGGATGGAGCCAAATACAGGACCATTCTGGAAGAAAACCTGTTGGAGTCTGCAAAAGACCTGAGACTGGGAAGGAGATTTATCTTCCACCAAGACAACGATCCCAAACAAAGCAAAATCTACAATGGAAGGTTCACAAACAACTGTACCCAGGTGTTAGAATGGCCAAGTCACAGTCCAGAGCTGAATCCAATCAAGAATCTGTGGAAAGAGCTGAAAACTGCTGTTCACAAACGCTCTCCATCCAACCTCACTGAGCTCCAGCTGTTCACAAAGTCTCCATCCAACCTCACTGAGCTCCAGCTGTGCGCCAAGAAAGAATGGGCAAGAATTTCAGTCTCTCGATGTGCAAAACAGAGAGACATACCCCAAGCGACTTGCAGCTGTAATCGCAACAAAAGGTGGCGCTACAAAGTATTAACTTAAGGGTGCCGAATAATATTGCACGCCCCACTTTTCAGTTTGTTTTTTTTGTACAAAAGTTTGAAATATCCAAAAAATTTCGTTCCACTTCACAATTGGGTCCCACTTGTTGTTGATTCTTCACAAAAAAATAAAAATTTTATATCTTTATGTTTGAAACCTGAAATGTGGCAAAAGGTTGAAAAGTTCAAGGAGGCCGAATACTTTTGTACATACACTGCAGGCACAGCACACTGAGGATATATGTGTGACAGACTCGCCTTCTCCTCCACACCACACAGGCAGCCATATTAGGGTCCGTCTACACAGCAGGGATTTAGAACCGGTTTTTGACACTGTTTTCTGATTCTGAAACCGGTGAAAAAACGACTGCAAACCATTTCCATAGACCTTAATAGAAAATCAGAGCTGTAGTCTACACAGATCAGATTTTATGAGTTTGGATTTCATAACCACCATTTTTAAAAAATGTATTTCACTCGGAAAACGGTAGATTATTGTACTATGCAATGCAATGAGACGGCCGACATCCGAAAACCGTCCCCAAATACTGCACAAAAAAACGAAAGCCGACTGTAATATACTGGTTGGATTCTAGTTTAGAATCTGACCAGTATTTCTACATTGACGTATGGACATAGCCATACACTGCTGCTTGTGTCATTACACCCAGCATGAAGCTAGCAGCAGTGATCTCCCCAGTGTATACATGCTGCAGACTTCCAAGCTCCCCCTCTCAAAGTGGACTCTTCCAGCTCAAAGCAGTAAGTTTCACAGAGCCACCAACATAGTGATTCATAATGCTACCAGGATCTGACTTCTCCCAATTTCAGGCTCCTTTTCTTAAAGTTCCAGCGCTTCTTTTACTAAATTACAGGTAAAATGATTTTATTTTCCTAAACAAATATTTCTGAGGAAGTGTTTAGATTTTGGTCTTCTATTACTTCATGGGGTTTCTCTAGAGGTGAAATGTCCTTTTTTAAATCTATTTTCTGAACATGGCTATGAGAGCAGCCATCTTGCCTGGGATAATTATAAACAACATTTAGAGAAAAGCTTTACAACGGCTACATGGAACGGAAGGACGTATCTAGAATGTAGTCGAGAAAGGACGTATTAACTTATATGGAAGAATATTCTGGCAAAGCTATGTTACCTATGAAAAGGTCATGGCAAAGGAAAGGAGGGGGATGAGGTAAGCTGTGACCGTCAGTTGTGTGTGTAAGTATGTATGTACATACACACACATATTATTAGGACTCAATGGCCAGAGTTAAAATGGATATTGACATGGAAATTTGTTTTATTTTTTCAAATTTAAAATGGTTTAGAAAAAAAAAAAAAAGTAAAACTCGATTTAAACAACAGGGCATTTTCTAACACCTTCTTTCCTGTAAAGGGCATGTGTCATCAAATAGTAACATTGTTTAACTCATGTTTTTATATTAAACACATTTAAGAATATTTGGTTATGGATTTTTTTTTTTTTTAATTAATCCTTTTAATTTTTTAACAATTCTTAAACGGGATTTGCCAAGAAGTGCCTTATCTGCTAAGAAGCAAAAGTAAACAAAGCACCCTGAGCTAAGAGCTAGAAAGAGCAGTCAGAGCACAGAGCCATGCATAATGGATCGTGTGCAATGTTCACTCAAATAATCACACTACAACTAGTGGATTCTGTATACAAAAGACAACACCTTTCTCCACAGCAGCTTGAGAGCTCCTTCATGCTTCCTCGCATCAGATAAGTGTGCTATGCGCAAGCCCGGCCAGTTTAGCTCTGTCACACTGCCTGGTCGTATCTAATGCAAGCTTTTAAGTAACTAAGGGCAGGTAAGGCAGCCTGTAGCTCTCTCAGGCTGCAATTTTTTTAATCACATATATTTAGAAAGTGATTAAATACCCGTTTTGGAGGATCCCACGTCAACATTACATCGTGGCAAAACCCCTTTAAGTCCTGAAGTTTTCACTTTGGCCACTACACCTAATAGTCTGACACTTCCTGTTTTGCAGAGAAAGATTTTCAGCAGTCTGCTCATTATCAGTACAGGCAGGGTTACTCTGAAAGGTGACACCAATGTGTATAGATAACACAGGATTCATCAGTCACAATAGGAGATAGTCACAGTTCACCCTCAACCCAACCCAACACACCAATTTCTTCCCAGGTCACAGAGTATGCCCATAACACTCTCCTATAAAAGTCAATGGGACTGAACCTGTTCACAGGCTCCTATGTTATGAAGCTGCTGTAAAGCATCTCTCTAAATGCTGTTAAAAGCAGTGCAGGCAAACAACGAAATTGAGAAATCTACAATCAGAAGATAAAAACTGCTAAGAAGAAAAGAATATGGAAAAATACAAAAATAAAAATTGGCGAAAGATTCCCTTTAAGTTTTTGTAGCTACAGTACTATATAATAGTATATAATGTTTGAGCCATAATTGAAATGTAATATTCTATAAAGCCATTGAAGCAATTGAAGGTGTGTCACAACATCGATTATCAAGTCGGTAATCTTGTCAGTTTTACGTTCCAAACATTGTATAAAATTGTGTTCATGACCACAGGAGAAGACAACGACATCTTCAAATAGCAGTTATGTGCTTAAGTGACTTATAGAACTAAGTATATAACTACAGCAATTCAAGGCTATGTCAAATATTATCACTACTGACAGAACAATTTACTGAATTACTTAAAAAGGAAACAATATATAGTACTACCTGGAGACCTAATCCTAGCAACTAAAATGCAAACTCATAGCAGAGTCTGGGAATACAATATACAACTGGCAAAAATGCTGTACACTCAGAATGGCCACGCACATCAGATAGCTAATGGTTAAAGACTCATTTGGCCAACAGCTAATTTTTCCCATCTTTTAAAAATTCTTGATGGAACCACTAAATATTAAAGGGGTTGTCCACCTCATAAAAACAATTTTAATAGCAAGCAGGACCCAAGTAAAATTAAGAAGTTATACTCCCCTTCTTCCAGTGGTGCGTCGCTCCCGTATTCTGTTGACATACGGTCACTTCCAAACGGGGTAGTCACCGCTGCAGCCGCTGATTGGCTGTCACAGTCACATGCCACTAACTTACATCACCATTCGGAGTTGTTTACGTCAGAACAGTGATGTAAGTTAGTGGCATGTGACCAGGGCAGCCAATCAGCAGCTGCAGCGCAGACGTCTCTGTGCAGAAGAGACAATAGGTCAACAGAAGGCCAGAGAGGCACGTCACTGGAACCAGAGGAAGGAGAGTTTAACTTTTATTTTTATTTTTTTACTGGGGGCATGAGAGCTATTTAAATCATATTTTTAATAAAGTGGACAACTCCTTTAAAGGGGTACTCACCATATTGATTAGCTTTAAACATTTAGGCAAAGGTTAAAGGGGTTTGTCACACTACAAAGATTAGCTTTCAACATGAAGGGGACAGTAAATGAAGACATGTTCCAAATATAGTTTTATTTTTTTGGTTTAGTTGAGCAGATAAAAGTGATTTTATCAGCTCTGAGTACACTCAGATTTCTCTTTTCTGATAGCAGGGATGATGTCATCACACAGGTCAGCATACAGAACTGCTGACTGCTTGAGAGCTTGAGTGTTATCTGATCTAACAAACAAAGGAGACTAATTACTTTTGTTTACTTTAGCTCTGAAGCTTCTCTGGACTTTAGATAAACATCTCCTGCTCTCATGTCAGTGCTATTAGAAGAGCTTTTAATGCCAAGATGATGTGATCATCACTGCCATAGAACCAAGTATAGCCTGACCAGGAAGAGACAGGATGCATGAATGAGAGCTGCTTCTGGCTCTGTGAAACAGCGTGGTGAGACGACACCTTTAATAATGACTATTACTAAATACACTTCTGTTCTGATTTTGCTTCATTTCAGAGTTAGCGCAGTTCCCATCTCCTGCTTGTTTATAAAAGGTGTCCTAGGCTTTCAACCACCTCTAGCAGCCCTGGTTGGGATACCGTGGTCACTGCTTGCTGTATCTTAGCAGCATAGGAGCTTGTTTATCTTTAACCCTTTAGAGTTCTGTAGCTTCTAGTCCTGCTTTTAAATCCCTAACCCCCATCATCAATGTCCCTCCCTCAGCTAGGAACAGGAGAGCGGAAATGTCAGTCACCGCTGTAAAGCTGGTCACATCCTGAACAGAAAGTGTGAACCTGAAGCTGGCTGTAGTTTGTGTGTGGTATTGCATTTCAGCACCATACACATTTGGGGGCTGAGCTGTAATACCACACACACCACATAAACAGGTGTGGACCTGTTTTTGGATTTTATTTTCAAATCTTGTACAACTATATAGAGAAGCTTTTACCTCAACCAATTCAGACGTCACAAAGACCTGAAGCCCTGAAGAACTAGGCAAAGGGGTACATGACTAGGGGAGGGGGGACCTTGAATGCTTTTAGGAATTATTGTATATATGTAATTGGGTGGTTTTATGATGAGATGATTCCCTTTTTAGAAGTGTCTAAGAGAGGGCTGTCTTACAATTGGAAGGGTGGGGTATTTGGAGATAGGTAATATCCTGTTTCACTGCCTCATCCTCTTTCTCTCACCAGATGGAATAGAACAACCTTCCTGCCTGTCCTTACCTTGATTTTATTGTATAATTGTTTGTTAGATAATTTAACTGATCACTGTTGGATTTTGGTTTATGAATTATTAACATATTTTATCCTGTTTGTAAAATGTCTGTATAATACATTTGTTACCTTGTAAAAATTTGGAGAGATCATATTCAGTTTTATTTAGGCTAAGTTCACACGGCAAAATTGCGGGGCGCAATGACACCGCGTGTCCAGGAGCTCGCGCGGGGCGGGGGAACCGGAAGCCCACCAACCCCATAGACATGCATTACTCACAGCGTGTAAGCGCCGTGACTAATTGACATGTCACTTATCTCCCCCCGTGTCATATTGCATGAGCGGGGAGAGGAGGCGTAATCCATAGTTCTCTATGAGAACTGTGGATTACCGTAATGATTGGGGCGCATTTCGCTTGTATTTGAGCGCAGTATGGCATGAAATACGAACCGAAATGCACCCCAGTTTAACCCGTGTGAACATAGCCTTAGTGTTACCCTCTAAGCTCAGTGGAATTGCCATTCTCCAGCCATGAGTCCCTAGAGGTTTCCTACACATTGGTTTTTCCTCTCCTGAGTGCTGGAGGGTGACAATTTATGAATTGGGGATTTAGTACCTTTTTTGGAGTTTGGCCTGACAGTTTTAAATATTATTTTACACACCTTAAAAATATTTAAAAAAAAAAAAATTAATAAGTTGATTTTGCGGGTGGGGAGTCAGGTGGAAGTTGAAGGCTACTTATGCTGGACCAATTTCAACTAATAGAAGCCATTAAACTTAATGGTGGTGGACAGGCTGAGCTTTGAAAGATGGGGTAATGGTCTTTTAGTGGTGGCTTGGCTGTGGAGTGAAGATCTTTGGTCAGGTCATTGGTGCCCTGGAAGAGGACTGGCTTTGCTAGACTGTCAGGCCTGAACATGCCGTCCATTGATTGCTGTCTCGCCGCTTGCTGTATAGCAGGCAGCTGGGAAATCTCACGGTATCCATGAATTGAATACACACTTGCATCTCTGACTCCTTACTGTGATTGTGGTAATCCTGTGGTTTAAATAAAGCTGTGGCCATTTAACACCATAAATGTTATGTATTTATTCCTAAGTGTATATGTGGTAGTTTGGGTCATTTGTAGTGAGTGGGGGTCCAACCCGTATCCAGAAGTCATGAGAAGCACCAACAAAATACTAAATTGGATATTTTTTTTCTACAGGGTCCCATAATTTTTCCTTCTAACATTGAATAATTTCATACTTTTTTACACGACTTGATTTGGAAAAACATATGCTAGTAATAGTATAATTTACTTTCATTTCACATTCATTTGTTTGACTAATTGTGTTCTGGCCTCATGAAACAAATTAGGTTTTTCATCATATCTGTAATTTGTGCATTTGCTGGAATGTAGATGTTGTCTGACATCCTTAAAGTGTGGCAATTCCATAATTTTTCCCAGAGCTTACATAAAACCGTGTTTCATTCAATAAGTCACTGGAAGCTGATTATCCACATGAGGGGTTCCTAGAGAATAGGCATGAGCGCTAATTACTGTCATTATGACCAAACCACCAGTGCAGGCTTGAAATGGTCCAAAGGGAAGCAAAGGAAACTACTGTGGGCCCCCGGGCATGGCATGAAGCGGATTTTCGGGAAGAAATGCAGAGAAAGAGTCAGACTGCAAAAGTCATGTACAGTAGCTGTAAGGTGGGCCCCCAGAATCCAAGTCCACTGGTGGGCCCCCAAGAATCCAAGTCCACTAGTGGGCCCCCAAGAATCCAAGTCCACTAGTGGGCCCCCAAGAATCCAAGTCCACTAGTGGGCCCCCAAGAATCCAAGTCCACTAGTGGGCCCCCAAGAATCCAAGTCCACTAGTGGGCCCCCAAGAATCCAAGTCCACTAGTGGGCCCGCAAGAATCCAAGTCCACTAGTGGGCCCGCAAGAATCCAAGTCCACTAGTGGGCCCGCAAGAATCCAAGTCCACTAGTGGGCCCGCAAGAATCCAAGTCCACTAGTGGGCCCGCAAGAATCCAAGTCCACTAGTGTGCCCGCAAGACTCCAACTCCACGTGTGGGCCCGCACGATTCCAATTCCACTAGTGGGCCCCCAAGTATCCAATTCCAATTGTGGGCCCCCCAAGAATCCAAGTCCACTAGTGGGCCCCAGGCACTGCAGTCCAACACTGAATCAGTACATTTACAGTAAATGCTCAAATTGCAACTTGGCACAGATAAGACTACACAAAACCTGGGCAAGCTTCTATTATTGTATGCTTTATTTACTGTGTAGGTTTGTTTCTTCAGGCATTTACGTCACCTCTTTATGGGTCAAACATTGTATGAGCGCAGCCTGTTGTATTTATAGCCATATACTGTGACCCAGCTCCGGGCTATGTAAAGAATTCCCTTTTGTGTGGATCCCTTATCTTTAAATGGCTGTGTTCTGCATATTGTCTGTTCAACAACTCATATGTGCTAAAATATCTATTTTTTGTGTGTAAAATTATAGATCGTTTTAGAGAGTAATTAAGATAATTTCACATTTGAATCCTAAAGACATTTGTGATTTTACATATCAGTCTTTTCCCTGCCAGGATATGCAACAGAAATACATACGGATATTGCTTACCTTGAGAACAAAGAAGTAGTCATTTGTAAGTGTTAAAAAAAGCACAGACCAAACAAAGACGGATATATAAGGAAGTAATAGAAACACAAAAGGCAGCACATTATACTATGATATAATGTATCCACTCATAAGCTTTCCCACATTCATAGATGCTGATTTTTCCTTTCAAAACTTGTCCATAGTTAGGTAGGTTATGGAAACTTTAGGGTCATGCACCATATTTATAAAAAGTCTGTGAATTTTTTCATCTTGTGGTGATGTGTGCAAAAGATTTAAAGGGAACCTGTCACATGGATTACGCCCCCCTTGCTGAGGACAGCACAAGCTAATGTCCGACATGCTGTTCCCAGCACTGTGCCCCTTATTCTGTAAGATGCTGCAGTTTTCAAGTACTTACTGCTCAAATCTGCAGTTTTCAGCCAGAAAAGTCATCCAAAGAGTCAGTTTTTTTCAAACCCCGCCCACCTGAGGCTAGCCACGCCCACCTCATCTGATAAACCTGTTACTTTGAATAGGTAGAAACATGTGAATAACTGTCAGTGGGCGGGTCTAGCCTTTGGTGGGCGGGGCTAACACCTGCGCATGAATAAGATTTGAGTTTTAAATGCTCTAAAACTACAGCATCTTACAGAATAAGGGATACAGCGCTGGAAACAGCATGTCTGACACTAGCTTGTGCTGCCCTCAGCAAGGGGGGCGTAATCCATGTGACAGGTTCCCTTTAAAGAGGCCGTTCAGTTAATTAAAAAAAAAAAAAAAATGTAGGTAATAGTACAAAAAACAAACCAAAAAAAACCCTGATACTTACCTCCCTCCTCACCTCCATTCCAGCACTGGCTCTGCAAATTCTCTCCCAAATCTCCTGTTTTCAGTCACAACATCATTACTGCAGCTGCTCATAGGCTGCTGTGGTCACATGCCATCACGTGTCCTCCATTGACCAGTTATGTAAGGTAGTGGCATGCGACTGCTGCAGTCAACCAGAGCCATGAAGCAAACAGAAGACCAGCGCTGGAATGAGGGTACGGAGAACGAGGGGTTTTTTTTGGGTAGCAGTATCTGAACTGGACAACCTCTTTAAACAAAGATGCAACAAAAGGACACAGCTAAACAATTTACAATGGTTTCTCTAAGTTTCAGTGGCACCCCCCCATTTTTGTAGAATATTCTTGGCGTAAACACAACCAACATTAGGCGGTGTAGCTCTCCTATGGGATAAATTCTGCCAAACATATTATCTATAATGTGCCATTTGCTTTTATCTGACACAAGGTCTAATTTTCTCCTTTGCAAAGTGTTCTTTTCTTCAAAGTAATTCTGTATCTTTATCTGAAGGAACAATGTCTGGATTATCATCTAATCTACATGTATCCTACCAAATCATAGAGAATCATACACGCTACTGGATGCCAGGTAACCACATACCATGATTAAGGGTCATGTGACCCGAAACGCGTCGGTCTGCAAAACCGCATGACCAAGCCTGCACTGGAGGTCTCTTGTAAGTGTATGGAAATATTCGCTTTTACCTATATGGATTTGTTTCAATAAATATGGACTGTTTTTAAAGAAGCCCTGAAACGTGATTGCCTGTGAATGAGTTCAAGAGCTGGTTCATATTTTTGTTTTTCACATACGCAGGGGTATATGACTAACAAACACCGGTCTGCATTTTCTGATGATTACTGAACATCTTTTGAGGTCACATGCCCACTGTACATTGATTTGTTGGTGGCAAACATCCAAGCTTCCCTGTATGACAGAACCGCTTATGAGAATCTAACAAAAGCCGTTAACACTTTTCCTGTGTACACGACCATGGTCATGTGCAAGTGCCGGAGACGTTATTACCCTGCGGTAACAAGGCACAGATGGGCAGACTAGGGCATGAATGACACAGGAATACAACAGTAAGTATATTAGAACTTTTTGGCTAAGTGCTAGTTTAGGCGGCTAGAAACTCCCATAATTAAAGCATTTAGCAGAGCAGCCACTACTTGTCTGCTAAACCTGCTGTGGATAAATAGCCTGCATTAAGAAACTTAAACCTTAAAGCACTTTGGTGCACTATGTACCATGCAGCTTGTAAAGTGACTTTTCCACTTTGAGCCTCTACACACAAACAAGACAAGAGGAGGCATAAAAATTGTGCACTAATGTGTAAGCACGGATGCTGCATTAACCTTAAAATGTTGAGCAATATCCAGATAGAACTCTCGGCTCGCCCAAAGCAAACGGAAGCAGCAAACCACCACCTTCCTTACTGACCAGCATGCCCACAAAGAGGGTAAGTATCCCACACAACAAGAAGAAGTGCTGGCAGTCCGAGGTTCTGCTATGGTGGGTTTGCCCAATTCCATAATTCAATACTTCATATAGCAGTCGGCCAATAGGTGAAACCAACATTCCTTTGTTGGTGGTATAAAACCATGTCCAAACAACGCGTTTCGGTTTACTTCATCTACCTCAAGAAGTGTCATGTAAAGTGATACAAAATGATTTGTTGGGACCAGGTTTTAGGTTAGACCTTATGAAGTAACATGAAATGCGTTGTCGGAACATGGTTTCAGCTTTGACCTAAAGAAGTGTTATATGAAGTAACATGAAACAGGGGACATGGTTTATGTTTTGATTTGAATAAATGTTATATAACATAACATATAGCATATTCCAACAAGGTGTTTCACGTTATTTCATACAATTTCTTCCGCTGAAATGTAAAAGCATATTCCAGCAACGCGTTTCATATTTCATCTGAAGAAATGTTGTATGAAATAGCATGAAATGCATTGTTGGAGCATGGATTTGTGTACTCAAGCTTCTCTAGGTTAACAGCCACCTCTCTCTGCCTAATGTTCTCTACAGTCCTGGTCGGGCCGCTGTCACTCCCTGCTGTGTCTTATCAGCAGCACAGGACCAATTTTAATAGTTGCTGTGTGAACTCCTGTTTAGACACCTCCATCACCTGCCCACAGCCTAACCACAAAAAAGTCTGTAAAGAGAAAGCCCTGTGAAACACCATGGTGAGAACATCCCTTTAAACTATAATATAAAACCTATAGATAATATATCCAACCTCAGCCATCATCAGCAGTGGGTCTGTAGTACTGGGAATCAGACATAGTCTTGGTCCAGAGAACAGCTGACTAGAGGCGGTATAAAAATTGTGCACTAATGTGTAAGCACAGATGCCGCATTAACCTTAAAATGTTGAGCAATATCCAGATACAACTCTCGGCTCGCCCAAAGCAAACCACCACCTTCCTTACTGACCAGCATGCCCACAAAGAGGGTTAGTATCCACACAACAAGAAGGGCTGGCAGTCCGAGGTTCTGCTATGGTGGGGTTGCGCAATTCTGTAATTCAATACTTCATATAGCAGTCGGCCAATAGGTGAAAACAACATTCCTTTGTTGGTGCCATAAAACCATGTCCAAACAACGCGTTTTGGTTTACTTCATATACCTGAAGAAGTAATACAAAAGGATTTGTTGGGACATGGTTTTAGGTTAGAGCTTATGAAGTAACATGAAATGCATTGTCAGAACATGGTTTCAGCTTTGACCTAAAGAAGTGTTATATGAAGTAACATGAAACATGGGACATGGTTTATGTTTTGATTTGAATAAATTTTATATAAAATAACGTAAAAACATTCCAACAATGCGTTTCATATTTCATCGGAAGAAGTGTTGTATTAAATAGCATGAAACGCATTGTTGGGACATGGATTTGATCTGAAGAAGTATTTCATGTAATAACTAGGAACACGTTGTTGGAACATGGTTTTAGGTTTGACCTATAGAAGTGTTAAATGAAGTAACATAAAACACGTTGTTGGGACATGGTTTATGGTTTGATATGAATGAATGTTATATAAAATAAGGTAAAACATATTCCAACAAGGTGTTTCATATTTCATCAGAAGAAGTGTTGTATGAAATAGCATGAAACACATTGTTGGGATATGGATTTGATCTGAAGAAGTATTTCATGTAATAACTAGGAACACGTTGTTGGAACATGGTTTTAGGTTTGACCTATAGAAGTGTTAAATGAAGTAACATGAAACACATTGTTGCAACATGGTTTTAGGTTTGAGCTGAAGTGTTATATGAAGCAATATGAAACGCGCAGTGTTGGGACACAGGTTTTATGCTGCTACTAAAGGACCGGTTTCATCGACTTAGTGTTATTTGAAGCACTGCTATGTTTTCACCTACGGCATAATTTTAGACTGCCAGCACTGCTTTTTCTACACAAAAACCGTCACATCACTAACAGGACATCAGCTGGGTGACATTTATAAACACAACTCTTATGTACGTTATCCTGATACATGGTTATCATCAGTACAAGCCTGTGCTTGATCCTATTAACCACTGTTTGTTATAGAAGTCCACTCATGGATTACCTATAGCATACTTGTAGATGTAGCAGAGCTAATTTTGTCATTACACTCATGACTGCACTGTAATCGAACAAGTGAAAAGACAGAAGTACATACCCCAGGCTCCAAAGCCCTCTCCTCGCTTCTGAGCCCAGCGGACTGTCCCTTCCACGCAGTTACTCAGCACGGACGATTCCCTCTTTATGTAGAGGTTTAATACTTTGGCCTGCAAATAGGTAAGTCAGCAGCTGAGAAAACTGCTTGCCCAAACCATCCAGTCTCCTGTGACATGTCAGGAATTTCCATCTTATTAATGAGCAGGGAGGAGTTGTGTAGGGGGAAGTCATAAGGAACCAAAGAAGCAGAGGGATGTTCACTTTCCTGAAAAGTAGCTGGCATCTCACTAAGCTATTCATGCGCCTGCAAACTAATCTGCTTTAGGAGTTCTCCAGAATTTACCAATTTCAATCCATGTACATTAGAAAAGGTTAGCACATTCAGAACAGAAGCGGCTAAGACTCAGTTAATCCTGGAGGTCACCTTTAATAAGAAATTATGCTTTTGTTGTATAACATGTTCAGGGTTTTGAAGAAAAATCTTTATGGCTGCAGAGTTTACACAGCGGATAGAAGGGACCGTGGAACAAAAGTACATGCAACAATGCACCCAGAAAGAGAATTGACTGATATATATATATATATATATATATATATATATATATATATATATATAAACACACTATATATATATAATATATATATAAAAATTTGCAAATGAGGAAGACATTTTTAAAATGATAGATGTACGCTCTACCTTTTAATGTGATTCAGGGGCGGTTGGGTATATTTTGGAGTTTAGCCTTATGAGTAGTGTGCATAAGACATGGGCCGTTACCTTAAAGGGGTATTTCCATCACACTAATCAGTTTTTAACATGTAGGCAATGGAAAATAAAGACTATTACCACATTGTTATTCTGATTTTGCTTCCCTTCAGAGCTAGAGCAGTTCTTATTTCCTGCATGTGCACTCAAGCTTCTCTAGGTTAACATCCACCTCTCTCTGCTCTAACGTCCTCCAAAGCCCTGGTCGGGACACTGTCACTCTCTGCTGTGTCTTATCAGCAGCACAGGACAAATTTGAATCGTTGCCGTGTGCACTCCTGTTTAGACACCTCCATCACCTGCCCACAGCCTAACCACAAAGAAGTCTGTAAAGAGACATCCCTGCGAAACACTATGGTGAAAACATCCCTTTAAGCTACAATATAAAACCTATAGATAATATATCCAACCTCAGTCATCATTAGCAGTGGGTCTGTAGTACAGGGAATCAGACATGGTCTTGGTTCAGAGAACAGCTGACTAGGTACCAGAGGTCTCCCTCTTTTCTTAAGAAAGTAGGCAATACTAGCTTACTGCCACTTACCATATTTTTATGAATACATACTCTATTCACAAAAAGTTAAGGATATTTGGCTTTTGATTGAAATTTCTGGATGAATATAAAAATGTCTTCATTTTTTTTTTAATGAACTAAATGAGACCATCTCTTAACTTTAATAGGCACACGTCCAACTGTTCAATGTATTTTTTGCACAACTTGCTGATCTGTTGCCTGTCGTCTTTAACGCAGACCAATGGTCTGACATGGCATTTGGCTGCCTCTCACCTCCCTTAAACGTGCCAGGGGATTGGTTACAATGAAGTGGTCATCAGTGTGTGATGTAGCCAAAGGACGTCCACTTCTTTGCCTTTCTGTGACTCTTCCAGTCTCTCTATATCTCTGTTGCAACCTGTTGATGACACTCTGTGACACTCTAAGCTCTGTGGTTACTTCCGTCTGAAAGCATCCTGCTTGAAGCCTCGCAATGGTGTGGTACTCTTGATCAATTGTAAGGTGTTGTCTTGGTCTCATGATGTCAAAATATGAACAGCAGGATGAGGAGGACTGTTTAAATCCCAACTCAAATTGATCCCCTAATTTTGTTGGGAGCACCTGTTGTGAATTTTGCCATTAAGCTCCTTGTTAAAGATCAGCAAGATGTGCAAAAAATACATTGAACAGTTGGACATTTGCATTCTAATGTTAAGGGATGGTCTCATTTAGGTCATTTAAAAAAAAAAAATTTCAAACAAAAGCTAACTATCCGTAACTTTTTGTGAGAAGTATATGTTTGAATTAAAGAAATGTAAAAATTTCACGAAATCAGCACTCCCTAGTCTGTGAAAAAAAAAAAATGAAAAACCCTCAGAAGACACTAGAATCTATATTTTTACATTGCTAGATAAAGCAGAATAGACTACTGAAGAGAACATTTTACAGACTGTGCCTCGCGTGGAGGTGGTATTAGGATGAGGTATCTTGCTTAAGGCGAACACTGTCTCGCACTTGAATCCAGACAATAGGGTTTTCCCTGGAGAGCATCACCTGGTGCTGTCTGCAGGAGGGGAGGGATAAGACGACATGTGAGCGCCCGCCGGTGACTCAGTGCACTGACAGTGCTCTTCATTTAACCACGTTCAATTTTCTTCTTATTTTTTTAATTTTATATAATGATGCTGCATTATTTTAAGACATAAAAACAATCTGTAGCTTTAAGCCAAAATATCTTTTGCATAACAGATAAAGCTCTGTTCACACCATGAGTGTGTTACCCCAGGCATGTATGCCAGAAAGTGTACTCATAGGACCAAAGTATAGGCCATACATTCTATACTTCTCTCATGAACTCCCATTTAATAAAAATAAAAATCAAATAACTGTTTTTTCCCCCCCCAAGATACCTTTGCATTGAAAGGTGCAGTTGACTTTATTGTCTGATACACTTTACTGCATTTGTCAAATCTTCTGCTATTGAACTTAGGCTAGAAGAATATAAAAGATCCAGTTCCAATGCCCTAATAGATGGCAAAGCCCACACATATTCCTCCCAACAGACATGGAGAACCCACAGTAGAACTTCCCAATAGACAAGAGCAGCCTACACCAACACCTCCAATACAGCCCGCACGAATAGACTGGGTCAGACTACACCAGTGGCCCCCAATAGACTGGGTCAGACTATACCAGTGGCCCCCAATAGACTGGGTCAGACTATACCAGTGGCCCCCAATAGACTGGGTCAGACTATACCAGTGGCCCCCAATAGACTGGGTCAGACTATACCAGTGGCCCCCAATAGACTGGGTCAGACTATACCAGTGGCCCCCATAGACTGGGTCAGACTATACCAGTGGCCCCCAATAGACTGGGTCAGACTATACCAGTGGCCCCCAATAGACTGGGTCAGACTATACCAGTGGCCCCCAATAGACTGGGTCAGATTACACCAGTGGCCCCCAATAGACTGGGTCAGATTACACCAGTGGCCCCCAATAGACTGGGTCAGATTACACCAGTGGCCCCCAATAGACTGGGTCAGATTACACCAGTGGCCCCAATAGACTGGGTCAGATTACACCAGTGGCCCCAATAGACTGGGTCAGACTATACCAGTCGCCCCAATAGGATGGGTCAGACTATACCAGTCGCCCCAATAGGCTGGGTCAGACTATACCAGTGGCCCCTAGGCTGGCTCAGACTACACCAGTGCCCCCAATAGACTGGCTCAGAAAATACCAGTGTCCCCAATAGGCTGGGTCAGACTACACTAGTGCCCCCAATAGAGAGGAGTACATTAAACCAATGCCTCTAACTAGACAGGGGCAACCCACACCAAAGCCCCCAATAAATAGGCAGTTAGCAACAAGGGGTGAAAAGAAGTCTGCTACTTGTTAGCTTACATTTTACACACATAATTACTACGAATAAAATACCTTCTCCTTTTCCCTCACAGTAGAGAATTGCTATCAGTCTGATCAAGATGCCGCTAGTTCTATGAAATGCTCAGACTAAACTGTACATGCCCAGCCTGCCATCTCAGTGTGAGACCCCCCTGTGTACGAAATGTTAAAAGCTTTTCACTACAAAGTTTAATTCTATGCAATGACAATGTTAAACACAACCAAGCCCTGCTTCTCAGTGCCTCCCTTGCTCTACACATTTCTCTACAGAACAGACTATTTCAGTCTGAATAATTAATCCGAGTCAGGGCAGGGAGCAGAGTCTACATAGGTCCCAGTATTCACCAGAACCAGCCGCAAGGAATATTGGATTTATTGCGGCGGGAGACTTGCTTGCAGTGGCGGCCGGGGTATAGCGCGGTACAGAATCGGCAGGCTGATTAATGGACAGGAACAGGCAGAAAGGTCAGAGCAGGCAACGTGGTCAGGTAAAGGGACAGGAAAGGTCTGGTACATGATATTACAGAAACGAAACTAACAATGACCTAAGCTCCTCACAAACACCAACAAAGTGGCTGGGGAGACAGGGGGCGACCTAATAAAGGGGAAGGTAGAACACAATTAGACATTAAGGGTGCACTGGCCCTTTAAATCTTAACAACCCAAAGCAGAGAATAGAGCAGGAGCGGGGGCAGGCGAGTACTGAGCAGGAGGGAAGAACCGTGCATGGGTGCGTCTGTGGTCTGGGACACGGACCGCAGCGCGAGTTGTATCAGCAGGAAGAGAGACCTGGGAAGACAGAGCATGGCCGTGACTGTAAACCAGGACAAATACCGCAGCGTGGCCTGTGACAATATATAAATGTACTACATTATTGCTAACCAATGGATGCAATCAGGAATAACTTCTTAGTCAGACTGTATATCATGCATAGCCAAACAGAAGGTGTTGTTTCACGTTAACTATACATTAGAAATGCAGTAGTACACACATTACATAATGAGCCTTATTTATCAAAACTGTCTAACAATAAGGCTATGTTCACACGGCTTAAAATGGGACGTATCTCGCCCCGTATTTCGCGGCGTACTGCACGAAATACGGGGCGAGATACGACCCAGTCATTACGGTAATCCACAGTTCTCATAGAGAACTATGGATTACGTCTCCTCTCCCCGCTCGTACAATATGGCGATCGGGGAGAGAAGTGACATGTCAATTATTCACGGCATATACGCGCCTCTGTCCCGCCCCCGTACACACGGCATAAATGCGGGGCGAAATACGTCCCGCAATTACTGCCGTGTGAACATAGCCTAAGACTGCTTAACTTCTCAAGCCGAACGCCTGAAAAGTAGTTAATGACCAGCACATTTTTTTCGTTTTTGCCTCCTTGCATTTCAACAGTCATAACTTTTTTTTAATTTTTGACGCATTTGTATGATGTCTCGTTTTATTTGGGACAAGTTGTACTTTTTTGGGAAATAGTTTAAGTTCACTTCTAAATTATTGCAGAATTTTTCTTCAATGTTAAAAATTTGTGTTTTTTTTTTTCACATTTCACACTTAACTTGTTAGATTAATTCTACAGGTTATTATGGTCGTGTGGATACCCAATATGTGTAGGGTTTTATTTTTGTTTGAGTAATGTATGCACAAATATTTTTTATTAAATATTTATTTTTATTTTATTATTTTTATTTTTTTTTCTACACTTTATGTTTCTTACTTTTTTTTAATCCCATGAAGGGATAACTGTTTTACTTTTTTTATCACATATATGCTAATACATTATAATCTGTCAGTTTGACACAGGCAGTGATCAGGACAGCACACTGATACGCTTGAGAAAGGCCACTGTTTAAGGTCTGAAACATTGCGCTGTATGTTTGCTCACATGGAGTGAATAAAATTATACCCTCTTGATGAAGATGCTGACATTTGTGGAATTTTTGTTATTTGGACTATATGGTGGTGAGTTGTGACTTAACACACCAAGTGGACAGTCTGTTGCATCATTTTGGGCATATTTTTTAGCCCTATTTCTTTGCTGTGGGCATAGTGCCGCTTCCATAATTTTGCATTATTTCGCAGGGCAGCACACAGTCTGCACTGATCGCTGGCTTCTTACACAGATAGTCCTGGGGCTACTCTAGGTCCCCAGGGCCGACTGTGCAGCCGTTTCCCAGGCTCTGTTGGGTCACTGGGAGTCCAGATCACCCGACAGAGCAGGGGAAAGCCCTTTGATTATGCTGCGGTCACGCCGACGAACAACCTGCACCGCCTGACGCCAAAAGTCGGCGGGTGGTCGTTAAAGGGTTATAGCAACCACAGCTCAGCTTTCATTTTTCCGAAGCAGAATATGAAATGAAAAGCTGAACCGTTTGATTGCAATGGGCAACAAAAACAGTTTTAGTATCAGACCGTTTTGATAAATGAGGCCCACTCTGTTGCCACGTTTTAGGATGTTAGCAACAAATCTATTTCTAGAAATTTTAAAGCGGTGTTCCCCATTCATAGGTAGCAGTGGTCATGTGCATGCGAACGTTGCAGCCTGTGATTGGCTGCACCTGTCACATGAAGGATGATTGGGCAAGTCTAATGCCGGGATCATAGGGAAGGCCGCAGCGATGGAACGACAACGTCTGGGAGGCAAGTATGCTTCTTTTCTTCTATTTTTCATCATGGGCTAACTAGCATCTTGTACCGTCGGAACACCCCTTTAAACTACTAGTTTGTGAAAACAGTGTACAGCTAAGGGTTTACGAGGGGCACAGAAAATGTATTATAAAAATAATGCTAAATTCAAACCTGTGTTACCAATTCCCTTTTTCTCTTATGGCATATACAAACTGGACCCGTCATACGATGAACACCAACAAGGCCTAGCAGACCCCTTTGATTTATTCTTCTTATGGGGAAACCTGACCATTTTGATTATAACTCTACAAGCAGAGCAATGCTGAACTGAGGTGCCTGGGGCCCACCAGTGGCGCCGATTGCTGGGAGCCCACCAGTGGCGCCGATGCCTTTCTCCCCAGGCGTGCCATGGGGAGGGGTCCATTGGAGGTTCTCCCTGGGGCCAGTCTGAGCCTGAAGCGGAGCTATTCTTCCCATCTAATATCACAGATCTCCAATGGAGGCCACAAATGGAGCCTGCAATGTACACAACCTAATATGTACAGCATCTCTTTAATAAACATATACCAGATACTAATTTTTAAAATTGTACTGATTTGTATAATGTTGGTGGTAGTGACAATTTAGGATGTGTGTCATCTCACAGACATCACATTCTATTTTACTCAAACATGTCTCCGGTTTTCACTTGTGAAGTATAGTCATCTATTACAGCACTACAAGTTAAAGGGGTGTTCCCACCATAGACGACATATTGACAAGATATGCCATCAAAGTCTACTAGGTCCAGATCCACCATTGGGACCCACACCTATCTTAGGAATGGGCCCCTGAAAGTATCAGCTTAGAATGAAGAGGCATTTGCTTGCACATGACTCTCCATTCTGTTCTATGGGAGCTCAGAGTACAGGTGAGCAGTGTGTGCCACAGTACTCAGAACAGAATCGAGAACCATTCGCAAGTGTGACCAGCTCTTCATTTTGAGCTGAAACTTTCAGAGGCCTATTCCCGGGATAGGTGCGGGTCCCAGACGTGGAGCCACACCCATCAGACTTTTATGGCATATACTATCGATACCCCCTCAAAATCTATGGCTGGAACAACCCTTTAATGGCTAAACTAAAAGTATGGAAATCAATTTACAAATGCTAAGAAGCATTATAGGTGATCTATGACTCTTACGTACAATGTTCTGAAAGAGTACACAGTAACGTGAAAAACACGAATCAAGGATTTTGGTACATAAAACCCAAAGTATTTTATGTGGATTTTGAGTTTGTTTTTTATCTTGGCACATTCACAGTCATAAAACAAGTCCCATTCATCTCAATGGGTTTTGGATGCGGATCCAACATAGAAATGTTTTGGATACATTTTTCAATGCGAAATATGGCAGAAGATTAAACACATTCTAAGTTTTTTTTTTTTTTTTTTAAAAAAACATCGGTTTTGAAATCTAAACTCAGAACGAGTCGTGAGGACTACAAATCAATTGAGGTCTATGGGGATGGTTAACAGTCGGTTTTTAAAATTCGAATCCGTGTGAATTTCCAACTGGAAATGCTTGTCGTGTGGATGAACCCTACGAAATGACATAAGCATGACAAAGAGGGCAACGTATGAAACTGTTGTTAATGAAAAACGAGGTACTTGCCTGTCTATTACACTTATAAAGGCTTCCTTGTATTACAAATGCTGACACCAATAAAGCTACAGCAAGCGGTCCGACCACAGGAAATTCTAACTCCTAGCAGTTCAAAGCCGACCATCTGTAACCCAGTAACGTAACCCAGAGGCGAGGATAAAGTGTTCAGTATGCACAGCACAAAGCGGCCATTCACTCCGCTGCTCCATGTACGTAGTGACCTGTTCCTCTCCCCTCTAGGAAACAGAGGCAAGCAGCTCACCAGAGGTATTAACGCCCGCACAGGTCTGATCTGCTATAGGACAGAGAGCTCCCAGAGAAGCAATCCCTCTTCTACGTCTCTCACTACATACAGTGCACCAGGAGGTTCAAGATATGCTGCAACAGACTATGAAACAAACATCAGGGGCGACATGTAAGAATTCGAATGTGTATTTTTTTTTTTACTTGGCATCGACAACCTAGTTCTAAATAAATAGAGAAAAGTGTAGAATACGACAGTATGAAGATTTTTGGCGCATTACATAGAGCTTAATGCGCCAATCTTCCCTCAAAGTTCGGCGCATTACACTCTATGCCCATACAAAATTTGACGCATTAAGCTCTATGCAATGCACCAAACTTTCTGCTAACTCTCTTCTAGACCCTCTGCACCCTACACTCCACGGAAACTGCTCTTTCTAAAGTTTCAAATGATCTCCTGACAGCAAAATCTCAGGGTAACTACTCATTGCTGCTTCTTCTGGATCTCTCTGCAGCGTTTGACACTGTGGATCACCACCATCTCCTCAGCATGCTCCGCGCCATCGGTATCCAGGACACCGCTCTCTCTTGGTTCTCTTCCTACCTCTCTGACCGCTCCTTCAGTGTCTCATTTTCCGGTTCTACCTCCTCTCCTCTCCCTCTTGCTGTCGGGGTTCCTCAGGGATCCGTTCTTGGTCCTCTCCTCTTTTCACTCTACACAGCCCCCATTGGACAAACCATCAGCAGATTTGGCTTCCAGTACCATCTCTACGCTGATGACACTCAACTATACAAATCCTCCCCAGACCTCACTCCTGCCCGGCTACAAAGCACCAGTGATTGTCTGTCTGCTGTCTCTGACATCATGTCCTCTATCTCCAGCTAAACCTCACTAAATCTGTACTTCTATTCATCCCTCCATCTTCTAACCGTCCTCTCCCTGCTTTTTCTCTCTCACTGTGTGGTACCAAAATAACTCATTGTCAGCAGGCCCGCTGTCTGTGGGTTATACTAGTCTCTGATCTGACCTTCACCCCCTATATCAAATCCCTTGCCCGCTCTGGTCACCTGCACCTCAAGAACATCTCCAGAATCCGTCCATTTCTCACTGTGGAAACAACTCAAACTCTCATTGTTGCTCTTATTCATTCTCGTCTTGACTACTGTAACTCCCTACTTGTTGGTCTTCCTCTCTGTAAACTCTCCCCTCTCCAATCTGTCCTGAATGCAGCAGCAAGGCTTGTCTTTCTTTCCAGCTGCTATACTGATGCCTCTACCCTGTGTCAGTCTCTGCACTGGCTGCCTATTCAGTACAGAATACAACAAACTAATCACTCTCACCCATAAAGCTCTCCACAGCGCTGCACCCCCATACATCTCCTCCCTTATCTCTGTCTACCACCCTACCCGCCCTGCTACTGATCTAAGACTACACACCTCACTCATCCGAACCTCCCATGCCCGTCTCCAAGATTTTGCATGTATTGCACCAGTTCTCTGGAACATGTTACCCCATGTGATCAGGCACACTCACAACCCTCACAGTTTTAAGTGCGCTCTGAAAACTCATCTTCTTAGACAAGCCTATCAAGATCCCTAATTGTCAACCCCCCAAATTCTGTCACAGATTCGTCACTTCCTGCACTTTGGCACCCACAGTCACTTATCTGTATATAGATGTAATGGTTGGGATGGCAGGTTCATCCACATTTTATGTGTACTACCCTATATTTATGTAACATGGCTGGTCCATTGTAAACCAAGCACTTGTCACCCTTTGTTTCACCCATGCATCCTAATAGATTGTAAGCTCTTGCGAGCAGGGCCCTCACACCTTGTGTCTCATTTGTCATTAGCTTTTTTATAATGTAATGTCTGGTTTGTCTGTGCTTATTCCCTCTATATTGTAAAGTGCTGCGGAGTATGTTGGCGCTATATAAATAAAGATTATTATTATTATTCTACACTTTTCTCTATTTAGTTAGAACTGGGTTGTCGGTGCCAAGTAAAGAAAAAATACACATTCGAATTCATACATGTCGCCCTGGTGTCAGATATAGAAGGCTCTGCTCACGTCTCATTCTCTTGTTTCTTCATTTTTGGAGGAGGCACAGGGAAAGCTCCTGACACACACCTAACCATCTACAGGCCACCATGTACCCAAAGAATGCCACAGAAACATCAAAGAAATACCTGGGCCACTGGGTTTTGTTGTTTTTCAATGGGCAAATACCCGATTGAAGCCAAACACTAAAACATAACTTGATCCTTATTAGTAAAATATCTATATCAATAATTGTGCTTTGTGATATAAAACCACAAATTTATATACACGACAACTTCTAATCACCGTATATATTCACAAATATCACCCTACATAGGGTCATCCACCTATATAGTGGGAAGATACAATATACATGTAGAATAATAAATCAAACCACTCACGTGACCTCTCCAAGTAGATGGATGATGGTGGCTTGATGTCCTGTAGTTGGTGTATTTTTTGATTCCAAGGTATATGACAGGACTAGGGAAGGAAGTTATAGCTCCAAAATATCCCCATTATCTCCTGCCTACCAGACAGAGAAGACCACCCCAAGAAGGGTGCTCCCTCTCCTCGATGGTTGACCCTGTTATTCCCTGTGGGCAAGACCAGGTTCCTTTTCCTCTGAAAAATTGATATACCTGTTTTAGTAAATTGTTAAACACCAAACACTAAAACCTAACTTTTAATCCTATTTAGTAAAATATCAAAACCAGGTTCATTTTCTTCTGTCCCAACGCGTTTCCCCACTAGATTGTGGCTCTTCAGGGGAAAGTAGAGGTACTGAATAGGCCTACAAGAAGCCCATGTAGATAAATGCTGGTATAAAACGATGGACTATGGAGCTCGGCTGTCTCAAGAGATACATATACATCTGGAGCCTCTTCATTATCCATCAGATATATACCAGCATCTACATGGGCTTCTTGTAGACCTATTCTATACCTCTACTTTCCACTGAAGAGCCACAATCTAGCGGGGCAATGCATCGGGACAGAGGAAAAGGAACCTGGTTTTGATTTAGATTTTTTACTAATTAGGATTAAAAATTATGTTTTAGTGTCTGGTTTAGATAAGGTGTTTAACGATTTACTAAAACAGGTATATCCATTTTTTCAGTAAATTGTACTAAATTGTTGGCGCTTATTAAATGGGGATTTTGACATCAATAGTACATTTCTGAGTAGAATATGACCAAAGAATGAGCATGTTCAAAGTCTTTTTGACCACGTGTCTGTTTTGAAAAACTGGCGCCAAAGACATGTGTCGAATAATCTACAAGTATTTTCTACTGAGGACAACGGGAATAATTTCCTTTAAGTTTTTAACAAGGATTTGAAGGCGTAAACCGGCTAGAAAACCTCATAGTGTGAACGTACCCTTAGGGGATGTTCACATGGCGTTTCTTAAATACGTATTTGGGTAAGTTTTACATACCAAATGACAGACCCCAATACGTATTTAACAATGGTTCAAGGGTGATTTCAGTATTCAGACGATACGCGTTTTACATGCGTTGCATTGCATTAAACGGATGCGTTCAAAGAATTGACATCTCAATTTGTATTATGATTAATGCATTGAAGAGGCAATGGAAATTATAGGGATACATTTCTGAAGTCCAGAAACCGCATCCAAATACCACACTTTGTGATACGTTTTTGGATGCGTTTGACGCAATATGTTTCGCGTATTCCAAAAATATATCCAAGACTCTCTCTGCACATGCCCTCATACGTAATGTAAACTAGACAGTTTAAACATTCACCAGATCTATCATAGTGTTAATAAATCTGGTGCATGTTTAGACTGTCTAGTCTGCCTTTACATCATGTATTAGTTTATGCCACTAACTGTAGCTAAATGGTTTGCACATTTATTTGGTGCATACACAAGCCATAGCCCTTTTCATGAAACCACATCCTTTCTGTCGGACAGAAAGGCAGATAAGTATCTGAGGACTAAATACAGACAGTCCCCGACTTACACCGTTTCGACTTACACCCGTCCCCTAGTTACAAACGAAGACTATGGGGCATGCTGGCACTTGTAGTTCCATGTTCCACAGCAGATAGTAGCTGTGGAACGACAAGTTCCAGCATGCCACAGCAGCACATGAGGTGAAAATGAAGTGAAATCCTCTTAGACAGCAAAACTAATGTAAAAACCCTTCCCTGCACTATCCGGCACTAAAAAGAAACCTTTTGTGCTGGAGTTACTGTTATTACATGTACCTGTTCCAACGTACATACAAATTCAACTTAAGAACAAACCTACAGTCCCTATCCTGTTCGTAACCTGGGGACTGCCTATACATCAAAAAGTTTATGCCAGAATTTTGGCACCAAAATTCTGGCGCTATTGCAATAGTAAATCTGCCCCAATGAGCTTCACTTTATAGAGGAGTATGGTGCAAAAGCTTGATCCCCATTGGATTATTTAATTTCTAGTCATCAAGGACAAGCTAATGATCCTCATATGTAAAAGGGTTTCCAGGGATCACAGTATTGATGGTTTATTTTTAGTCACTCAAAGAACATTCTGCTAACGGGTTTTGGGGAGTAAGGGAGTATACACTTCACTCATAGTGAAGCACTAGGGACCTAGGAGTTGGATATAGATTTTTAAAATGGTACAACCTTTGGGCTTCAAGGGAAATAAGCTATCCAGTAACGGGTCTAGGTGCCATCTACTACCCCTTTAGGCTGGTTTTATACACTGTGGGCCTCATGTACTTATACTTCTCTGGAAACATGAAAGCTGAACTCTGGTTGCTATGGACAACTAAGACAATCTTAATAGAAGACAGTTTTGATAAATGAGGCCTATTGGTTGTTGTTTTTTCGGAAAAATGTTGCAGTTTTTCAATCACTTTTTTTCTAGCCAAAAGAGTAGATTGAAAAGAAAAGGGAAATAGAAAGGAAGGATTTACATTTTACCGTCCTGCTAGATCCACTCAAGGCTTTGGCTCAAAAGAGGGCTGTGGGTTAATACACCCTTATATTATTTTTAGAAATGTACCTTATAGTGTCCTAGCTTCATTCTGCCTCTAAATGCTAAAAAATGTCATATTGATATGCTCCATATTCCTATCTCACTCTATATATGAAAAGACTCACTAAAAAAGGCCAGTGGCAGAGACGTAACTTGACGTTTCTGGGCTCCAATGCAGAAAGTGAAATTGGGCCCCCAAGTTACCATGTGTTATTTATAATACTGGTGATGCAGCAGGAGAGCTTTTGGGCCCCCTCATGCTGCAGGGCCTGGTGGCAACTGCTACCTCTGCACCCCCTATAACTACACCCTGTGCCCGGTAGGGTTGGTAGAAGCCAGCAGGTAGCCGCCCAGGGGACTGTTGCTCAGTATAGTATCATTCCTTAGAAATGCCACAGTGTTTGTGACGAGTCTGTTCCCGTTTCATACCGCCTGTGGTTCAGGTAGCATGAAGCTCCTCACAGGTTCACTTTACCATCATTGTTTGCAACTTACCTGATACTTGTACTCCGCGGGTGTAACTATAGCCATGGCGGCCCCACTCAGGCACAAGAACATTGCTAGTTTTTGTAAGGGTATATTCACACTGTGTATTGCGGTAATCATAACTCTCTATGAGAGCTATGAATTACCGTATTTGTGGGCCGTAATTTGGGCGTATTGTAGCGCAATTTCTCTCTGAGATACGCTGTGTGAACGCACCCTAAGGAACAAGAAGCTGGTGGCTTTCTGCTCTCCAGCACTACTATATAGGTTTTCTGATATATGGGCATATTATTTATACCTTTAATTACTGGTACTTTTGCTGCTTTTTCAGTTTATAGTCATCAGTTGGAGGGGCCCCATCTAATTTTTCTGTGGGGCCGTATAAATTCTAGTTACGCCCCTGTTGTACCCCATACTTAATAAATAAGCTGGACTCCTGGAACACCTGGAGAAGCAGGCAAATCCTCTTTTTACAATCTACTTGCCTCTCCGCTTTCATCTGTGGCAGTGTCTGGAAGTGAAAAGGACTGTATGAACTGGGAAAGCAGAGTATCTCCACGTATGGAGTACCTTCACTACTTGACAGTCCCAAGAGAGGGAAGGGTTCCGGGATCCTCACTCTCCAGACTCCTGTAGATGAGAGTCTACATTGACTATATATGTCCAGACGGCTTGCAATTAACTCTGCAAAGAAGTTCTGGAATGCCCTTTCTGTCTCTAGAGCTGCACATTGACCGTGGGAGTCTGTTTGTATGGGAGTGATGCACCAAGTGTCAGCTCTCCAGAGGGAAGAGAGGGATAATGTATTACTGTTCCTGCTTTCCCTTCAGGCTACCTGCTTCCCATTCTTGTGGTCAAGTGATCACCAGTACCCTGTAAGGCTACTTTAACATGGAGCGTTTTTTTTTGGTGCGTTTTTGATACTTTTTTTTAGTGTTTTTTGCAGAGATGCATGGCATTAATTGTGGTGTATTTCTGCATAAAAAAGTGCCCCATAAACGCTCTGTTTGAAAGCACCCTAACTACAGAAGCTTATGAGGGGCACAATACCCTGTTTCCCCAAAAATAAGACACCCGCGAAAATAAAACGGTGCATTTTTTTCTATGAAATTCAGAGTTTGGCTGCTTATGCTGATGTTTGTGATGAAATCACTACAGTATATTAATACATGTTTTGTTCAACAATAAATGTGAATTATTGTTCATAGAAAAAAAAAAAAACATCCCCTAAAAATAAGTCTTAGCTCGTCTTTAGGAGCAAAAATTAATATAAGACAAAATCTTATTTTCAGGGAAACAGGGTATGTAATATAAGTGATAAACAGATGTTAAAAAATTTTTTTTTGTAAAACAGCCCAAACCCCAACAACCCTAAAACTATATGTCATCTATATAAATACCTCTGTGACAATTACTAAACTTATTTTAGTGCCATGTTTTGCTATATAAAAATATATATATTTCTGTAAAATGTTAAAGGGAATGTGTCATCAATAAAAAATGACTTAGGGGCCGTTCACACGGCTTATTCTGCCGCGGATTGGCGCCGTACTGCGTGCCGGATTTGCGCTGCAGTACGGCGCCAATCCGCGGCAGCAATTACGGTAATCCACTGCTCTCATAGAGAACAGTAGAATCCGTCGCTCCTCCCAGCTCGGCGAATACGCCGGCGGGGAGAAAGTGACATGCACATTATTTACGGCGCGTACACGCTGTAGATAATGCATTGTCTATGGGCCGGGGAGCGGCGCCCCCGCCGCGCTCCGGCCCCGCCCCCGTCCCACCCCTTATTCACGGCGGATTTGTGAGCTCAATACGGCTCACAAATCCGTCGGGAATAAGCCGTGTGAACACGGCCTTAATGTTTAACTCACATTTTTATGTTAAACACATTTTTTAGGTATTTTTGGTTATATATTTTTTATTTTCCAGATCACTTTCAATATTTTTTTTAATAATTCCTAAGTCCTGCAGTTGTCCCTTTGGCCACTAAGCCCAATAATCATCTGACACTTCCTGCTCTGTTTAGAGAGCTTTTCAGCAGTGTCTGCTCATTATCAGTAACAGCAGGGTCAAACTGAAAGGAGACACCATTGTGTACAGATAACACAGGATCCAGCAGTCACAAGAGGAGATGTCACAGCTCTCCCTCTCCCCTCCCTTCACAGTGAAAACTCTCCTATACAAGTCTATGGGACAAAATCTGTCTTAAGAATCCTATGTGCAGGAAGCTGCTGTAAAGTATCTCTCTGATTGCTGTTAAAGCAGTGCAAGCAAGAATGTCTTCCCCACAATCAGATATAGACGGCCGAATAGAGAAATCTACAATTGGGGAAATAAAAACGACTAAGAGGAAAAGAATATGGATCAGGGTCTTGATTTAATAAGTAAAAAAAAAATTGGCGACAGATTCACTTTAAATAGACACTATTTACAGTTTTCCCTGATATTATTAAAGCAATCTAACAAAAATTACACAAAAAATAAGCTTATGTATAACAAAAAAGGGGAAAAAAATAAGTAGAATAACCAAAAGTGAGAAAGCATTAGGCAGGGTTCACACGGTGTATAGTGGCGCATACTGGGCTATACAGCTGCTGTTTTTAGAAGTACGCGCGGGATAGTGCATATTTCTAAAGTGCTCTGGCAAAGCCCCTATTAACTCTCCCTTCCCCTGGAAAGAAGTGACATGTCATTTCTTTCTCCAGGAGCTCAGTACAAATGGTTATTTCGCTGTAATATCATGTTTTACTATATTTACAGGGCATACTTCAGGCGTATTGCAGCGCAATTACACCCCAAAGTACAGCCCGCAAACACGCTGTGTGAACATACCTTTATAATGATCAAATAAGCATGTACTAAAAAAATGATGATGTGCCTGGTCAGGAATGAGGGTAATAGCCCGGTTAAAGTAGAATATAACCTTTACTCAATATTCTTCTAATTCCGTGACAAAGTACTTGTAGGATCAAAGAGCCAGACTACAAAAGTTGGTTAGATATAAAAGTGGCAAGAAGTAAGCCTAATGTTACCATTGTTTTACAGTAACACAATTTGATTACACACTAATGTAGAAAGTTTAATTAAGAGTAATTAATAAATATGATCAGAAACACGCATCTCATAAAGTCAGTGCTTCTTGGGAGAAGAAAATAGTTGTATTTCAGGCAATCTCTAGGATACGATGATGGATTTATGATCTGTGTGATACAAATCCAAAAATACCTGCACTGTAATTGCAAGTTGGAACAATCTGCTTTCCTGTGAAAGTAAAATGTTTGGAGGACACACCAAAGAGACATTATTGGACGCGAGACAAATTAAAATAGTTACGTGCACTACGCCCTGGCAAATTCTTACACAAGGATATAGACGATATACAGAGAGGACTTCTCAAGTGTGAATCTATGCAGGTACGATACATGCTGAGAATCCTATCACACAGGTATAAACAGGGCACATAATCCAATAATTGCTGAGTGCCAGCTCTAAACCTGTCAACATTGGTGACGATGGAAGGGTACTTCTTTTATGGGAATCGATGCCAAGCTCTTCTCAGATTTAGTCACTACAAGCATGGAAAAGAACAACCATAGTTCATATACAAAGTCAAGTCACATTATGGCCACTTCCCCTGACATCAGCAGCACGTAGCTGATGAAGGAAGTCACGTGTGGTGAGCTGGCTTGGTGTGTATATGAGATGTGTGATAGGCTGTCTGCACACTGTTCATGTGCTGCTGTGGTGAAAGTGTATCACAAGTGGACAAATGGTAAGCATTGTGAATATACAACGTGGAAACTGCAGAGTACCACATGCCACTAATGTTACAGGTGAACACCAGCTACGAACGTGCGCGAGCGCAGACCAACACGCAACGATGAGAGTAGTTCACCACCAGAATGTACCAGGAGGCTATCAGATGTGGATCTAAAAGAGCGCTTTAGTGAACCCTTTCTGTATATGTTCCTGTAGCAGATGATGGTTACTGCAACTCAGCTAGCAAAGTTGCATCAGCAGAGAGGGCTTCAATTTTCACGAAAGTAGCAGAATTGGACCTCCATTGTTTGGCAATAGGTTGCTTTCTCCAAGGAGTCTCATTTTCTGCTGCATCGAATTGATGAACGCTAGCGTGTCAGGTGAGAAACAGAGAACAAACACTCTGCAACCATTGCTGGAAGAATACAGGCTGATAGTGGCAGCGTTATGGTCTGGGGAATGTTTTCATAGCATTCTCTGGGCCACCCATTCACTCAAGCGACCAAAATAAGGAATCCATCCTTGCAGATCACATACACCTATACATCTTGGCAGGGCCGCCATCAGTCATCTATTAAGCGTTTCAGTCAAATTAAATGGGGCACCCACCCATTACTAGTTCCTATTTTTTAACATATCAGTGGGCCCCCTTTCGAGTTGGGCCTCTGACAGGAGTACCGCCCGAACTGTCCTATTGGCACCCTCGCATCTTCGGGTGGATAGGGTCTGCATGCAAGACAATGTGATAGGTCACACGGATAGAAATATCCGACATTGGATGAAATTTCCAATTTCCCAGAAAATAGACAGACTGAGCATCTTTGTGACCACCTCAATTACTGGTTGACTCTGGATCCTCCCCACACACCCTGTGACTTTAATGTGTATGATAAATGAAATAACCTATCATTATATATTGTCCCTGGTCATCAGTCTGATGTGCGCAAGTGAACATCTGTATAACAGGTGATGCTCTGCTTTAGAAAGGTGAGAAATAGTCGGCACACTTGCTCTATCATGGTGCCTTGAGAAGGCCTGATTTTACTTCCTGATTGATTTTTTTAATCTACTTGCATAATATAATTAGGGAGGCAGCCATGTTACCTAAGTGGTCGTTAAAGGGATTCAACATTTGTTACAGCAATTACATAAACCACAGGAGCCTGTGAACTGATGATTCATTGGCTCCTAAGGGAGAGTGTTCTGGGCATGCTCTGTGACCTGTGCAGAGGTCATTGTGTACATGAACTGTGACCTTTACCTTCTGTGAATGGTGAGAACTTGTATAATCTATATATAGGTGTCAACACGTTCATTACCATCTGTGATAATTAGGAACCTACATGATAGGAAGTACCTGCATATTATAAGGTCTGGTGGACACCAAAAATTCTTAAAAGGTGTTGTGTCACCATGCTGTTTTATAGAGCTACAGTCAGCTTCAGACTCACACTTCCTGGTCAGGCTGTGGGTGGTTCTACAGCAGTGATTGGCATATTAGCTCTGCTATTCATAGCTATTCCTGTTAGGCTATGTTCACACGGCAAATATTGAGACGTATCTTGCGGAGTAATTCGTGCCGTACTGCGCTAAATACGGGGCGAGATACGTCCCAGTCATTACGGTAATCCACAGTTCTCATAGAGAACTATGGATTACGTCTCCTCTCCCCGCTCGAACAATACGCCGACATGTCAATTATTCACGGCGTATACGCACCGTGAATAATGAATGACTATGGGGCCGGCGGCCCCCCCCCCCTTCCCGCCCCCTGTAATTACGGGCGAAATACAGAAATACATCCCTGCAATTACACCGTGTGAACATAGCCTTAATGTGACATGAGTGCAGGAGATTTGTAAACTGTAGTGCAAAAGGCTACAGGTTTCTAAAACTTGTCAGTAAGTAATGGAAACAAGTTTCTGTCTTTAAGAAGAAAAAAAACAAAACACGGGGAGACATATCACAATTCCGACCACTGCTGCAGCCTGTAAGAGCAGAGAGAGGTGGCCTGTAACTAGGGAAGCTTGTGAATAAAAGCAGAAGATAAGATCTGCTCTTAACTTAATTAAGAAAAGAAAAATCAGAACAGCTATGTATTTGGTTATAGTTGTTATTTACTTTTGCCCACATTTAAAGCTGATCAATGAAATGGGAATACACCTTTAAAGGGGTTGTCTCACTACATCGATTCATCTTACCTCAGTCCTGTTTTCTCGGTTTCATTTTTGAATTAAGGGGCGGGTTTACTGACTTTACTGGCTTCTACTAGCCTGCAGTGACAAGCTGCTGAGAACACCAGGATGTAGCTATAGCAACCAGTGCTGGCAGCCTATCAAAGATCTAACAGGTCTGTAGCTATTGCAACCGGAGGAGCTGATGCAGCCCGTACAAGAGGGGAAATTTAGAAATAGGAAGAACACAAGGTATGTTCACATGGAGTTTTTGGATCCGTTTTTAGATGCGCATTTCTATCTGTGTTTCGGACCCTAAAGGGACCCAAACACGCATCTAACAATGAGCAATGTGATTTAGGCCTCGTTCACACGGCTTATTTCGCCGCGGATTTGCTGACGGATTGACGATCGTCAATCCGTCGGCAAATCAGTCAGAAATAAGTCACAGCCTATTTTCTATTGATTTCAATAGAAAATACGGCTCGTCGTTCACACGACGCGTAGTTCCGTGCCGGATTGCCGCCGCGGATTGACGACGGCAATCCGGACGGAAAAACAATGTGCATGTCAATTATTTACGGACGGATTCACCACCTACAATGAATGTAGATGTTGAATCCGTTGGGAAATCAGTTACAACTACGTGCCACACTTAGTGGGACTTATTTGCAACTAATTTCAGAACGTATTTACGATCGGCAATCCGATGTAAATACGTTCTGAAATAAGCCGTGTGAACATAGCCTTACACTGCTTTCATTGTAAAACACACATCGGCGTTCAGACAAGTGATCACTGATGCGTGTTTACTTGCGTCTTTCGAATCCGTTGCCGCAGCAGACGCCCTATTGAAAACTATAGGGTGCGTTCCAGCTGCAGCAAAAAGGCATCCAAACATGCACCTGCGTGTTGGATGTGTTTTACGGATCGAAAATGTATCCAAAAACGCAGTGTGAACATACCCTAAATGGACACACATTGCAAAGGGACTTGTTTTTTTCAAGATCTTTAACATAAACAGCAATCCTCGTAGTGAGACAACCCCTTTAAGAACAAGACATAAGCAATATGCCATTTTCTGACCACACACGCCTTTTAAACTGCAGGTGCTGCTTTTCCTTCACAACCATTACTAGAGTGTCTGAATTTCTGCATAGCACAATGTGTCTTTCGGAGAAATGTCAAACAGCTCATTTCACCTCCCTAAACATAAGGCTTAACAAAGCGATTCCTGCTATTTTGTGTTATCTCCCCGGCTATTAACTGAGCGCACAAGACATTTGTTGATGACTGGAAGCGGCTGCTCTGTGTGTGTCAGAGGGAGGTGCAACTACATACATTAATAGAGTTGGGTTGTGACACAATGTAAAAATTGTAATTTTAGCCAGGACTCCAAACTGACCTGCAGTAGCAGGACTCACATGGTCAATATCTTGTGTCTTATCAGAAGGTCACTTGAAATTTTGGAAACCAATACAGTTGTACAGCAGCAGTCCCAAACCCTTACCGCAGCTCACAAGCGACCACAAGTGGCCATGTAGTCTGGGCCTTAGGGTATGTTCACATGATGTACTGCGGTGCGTACAGTACATCGTGTCTTTCGGGAACTCGCGCTAATATGCACGTAGTCGGCCACCGGCCCCATTAACATTCATTATTCGTGGCGCGTATTCGCCACGAATAATTGACTTCACTTATCTCCCCACGCATACAATACGATCGTACTGCACGGGTGAGGAGAGGATGTGTAATCCATAGTTCTCTCTGAGAGCTATGGATTACCATAATTTTGTTGCCCATCTCGCCCGTATTAGAGCACAAATATGCAGTGAAATGTGCGGCGAAATTACCCCGTGTGAACATACCCTTGTTCGGAAGGCGCGCTGACCGGCACGTACTGCTGCGACGTGGGGGGGGCCCCATAGACATGCTTAACTCGCGGCGACATGTCACTTATCTCCCTGCGCATACACATACATGCCAACTCGCCCTTTTTTGGGGGGGGGTCCCACTTTTTGGGGTCCCCCCCCCCCCCCGGGGGAGTTGGCATTTCTCCCGCCGCCAGCAGGCGGCGGGGGTCCTTTAAATGGCCGCGGCCTCGGAGTAGCGCTGGTGCGCTACTCCGGCGCCGCCGGTCCGTTCCCATGGGCGGGTGAAGCAGGCACAGGGTCCGCTCACCCGCCCGGAGTCTCGCTGAGCAGGGAGGAGGCAGGAGGGATCGCTCCCTCCTGCCTCCTCCCCCTGTATGTCCGGCGCCGCTGTGCGCCGTACACACATGTCAGCGTCACAGAGGAAGTGACGCGCGGCTGCTCTCACTTCCCCTGTGACACTGCTGAGGAGATCGTCCGGAGCGGCCGCTCTGCAGGAGCCTGGTCAGGTGAGTGGATTTTATTATTTTATTTTTATTAGTTTTAGGGGGGCACTACCTGGCAAACGATGGGGGGCACCTACCTGGCAAACGATGGGGGGCACCTACCTGGCAAACGATGGGGGGCACCTACCTGGCCAACAGAGGGGGCACTACCTGGCAAACAATGGGGGCACTACCTGGCAAACAATGGGGGCACTACCAATTTTTTCCACGACGCGCTACGCGCGCCGCCCACTAATATCTCCTGCTTTTTCATTTTCAAAAGTTGGCAACTATGTCATAGCCTCACATGGCTTTCATTACCACCTGTATGCTGACGATACCCAACTCTACATCTCCGGCCCAGATGTCACTTCTCTACTCTCCCGGATCCCTGACTGTCTGTCCTCCATTTCCTCCTTCTTCTCATCACGTCTCCTAAAACTAAATGTGGAGAAAACAGAACTCATCATCTTTCCACCATCCAACTCTACCCCTGCCCCTGATCTCTTTATTACAGTCAACGGCTCTACACTCTCACCGGTCCCGCAAGTCCGCTGCCTTGGGGTAATCCTAGACTCTGCTCTATCTTTCAAACCACACATCCAAACCTTCACCTCTGCCTGCCACCTCCACCTGAAAAACATCTCTCGCATCCGCTCAGTCCTCAACTATGACAACACAAAAATGCTGGTCCATGCCCTTGTCATCTCCCGACTAGACTACTGCAACATCCTTCTCAGTGGCCTCCCAGCTAGCACCCTCGCTCCCCTCCAATCCATCCTTAACTCTGCTGCCCGTCTTATCCACCTCTCGCCTCACTACTCCTCTGCCTCTCCCCTCTGTCAATCTCTTCACTGGCTTCCCATTGCCCAGCGAATTAATTTCAAGCTACTAACCATGACCTCCAAGGCTCTCCATGACCTCTCCCCTCCATACATCTCTGCCCTAATTTCCAAATATCTCCCCTCACGCACTCTCCGCTCCTCACCCCTTATCAACTCCTCACACAACCGTCTCCAAGACTTCTCCCGTGCTTCACCCACACTCTGGAACTCACTGCCTAAACACATCAGACTCTCCTCCACTTTCACCAGCTTCAAAAGCAACCTGAAAACCCATTTCTTCAGGCTTGCCTATAACCTTCACTAACCTTGTCACTACTTCCTCCACAGACATGTCTGCCCCTCACCTCCTGTCTCTTTCCCCCCTTCTTGTAGATTGTAAGCCTTCGCGGGTAGGGTCCTCTCTCCCTCTGTCGTGCCAACTGTCATTATCCCTTCTCACTGTACTCGTTTGACTTATGTAATGTATGTAACCCCCTCGAATGTACAGCGCCCTGGAATCAATGGCGCTTTAAAATAAAAGACTCAGGAAGCTAGTTGCGGTGGTTGGGTCAGGAGGAACTTCGTATGTGCCACTATGCGTGTTCCCGAGATGCCTTCCCCCATAATGAAGTCATAATGAAGCTGCTTTCCCGGCCACCAATTAAATCAATAATCCGGAACCACAATAATATTGGAGGAAGCCGACGGAGGCTGCTGTGGATAATCTATGTGAAGGGGGAATATTCAATAGAAATACTACATTATATGAAGTTATTTTTCCATGTAAGGGTCATTTGAAACCAATTTGCTATATTGGAAATAACCATTCAAAGGGGTTCTCACACCATGCAGAGCCACAGCCAGCTTTACACTCACCCTTCCTGGTTAGGCTGTGGGTGGGTCTATAGCAGTGATTGACATATGAGCTCTGCTGTTCTAGCTGTTCCTGTTACAGTGACAAGACTGCCAGCGTGTAGAGCACAAAGCTAGTTAGGTAAACAAACTACATTGCTAGAGATAAGATTCTGCAGGGAGTGAAGCACCATGGTTGAACTGACTGACGACAGCTCGGAGCAATGAGAGATAAGAGAGAGCAGGGAGAGGTGGTAGGTAACCAGAGAAACTTGTGTGCTCTAAAATCTTCTTTATCTTCTGACCAAAAAAATAAATAAACAAAGCAATGCATTGTTATTATTTTAAAGCGCCATTAATTGCAAGGCGCTTTACATTCGAGGGGGGTTACATATATGACATATCAAACAAAGCACAATGGCAACACTAAGGGCGACATGTCCGAAAAGTGGCGCATCCATGCCAGTTTTAGGCGCATTAAATCAGCCTGAAAGTCTAATACTTTCTAAAAGTGGCATCAGGTATACCTTAATGTGCCTAAAAAGGCGCATCACATAAAAAAGGCACATTGCGCAACTCGCGGCGCATAGCATATCATTGGTAGTATATGTAATGCGCCTATCGAGGCGCATTGCCCGACAGAGGCGCATAACATATGTAATGTGCCTCAATAGGTACATTGCGTGACTGGGGCGCACAGTGCACCATATTTAGGCGCATTACAAAGTGTCGTTCCCAGCGTATAATGCGCCTAGTTTTGGTGTACCACAGTTCATTTACAACAAGAATATGGCGTCAAAAGTGGTTTTGGCGCAAAATAGAGGTGAGGGTTTGGATCTGTGTCTTGAAAGACAGAGAGGAGTCAAAGGTTATCAAAGCAGCGGACTTGTGGGACCGGTGGGAGTGTAGAGCCGTTGACAGTGATAGAAAGATCAGATGGGGAGATTGAGTGGAAAGATGATGAATTCAGTTTGACACATTTTAGGTGGCGGGAGGACAAGAAGGAGGATATGGATGATAGACAGTCTGGGATCCGGGAGAACAGAGATGTAACATCTGGGCCGGAGATGTAAAGTTGGGTGTCGTCAGCATACAAGTGGTACTGAAAGCCGTGCGATGCTATGAGCTGACCCAGACCAAGAGTGTAGACAGAGAAAAGTAGTGCGCCCAGGACTGACCTCTGAAGGACACCAATATAGAGAGGAGGAGGTGGTGCGAGAGTGCGAGAAGCTGAACATCTAATCAGCAAGGTATGAGGAGATCCAGGAAAGGGACGAGTCCTGATGCCGAGGGAGGAGAGAGTTTGAAGCAGGATGGAATGGTCAACAGTGACAGAGGACAGGTCTATGAGGCGAAGCACAGAGCAGTGGCGTGAGGCTTTAGCAGTTACTAGGTCATTGGTGACTTTAATTAGGGCGGTTTAGGTAACGTGGCGGGATCGGAAACTAGATTACAGCAAGTCAAGAGTAGAGTTAGATGAGAGATGAGAGGACAGTTCAAGGTAGACATGCTGTTCAAGTGTTTGGTAATAGTTTTAATGTACCTTTCCCTATATGTTAAAAGCTAAATCACTGTGGCTGGAAAACCCTTTTAAGTCTTTTTATATTGGGCGCATATTACTCTGGCACACTTTTTTTTTTCTTCTTTAAGACCCATGTTTCTAATGCCACCCCTAATAAATTTCACCAAGTGGGGAAATGTATGAAGTGATTTCAGCTGGTATCCTGGCGTAAAAAAAAAAGTAGCAAATTTTTGCGCATGTGGCATTTCCTTTAGAATTTACAACTTTAGAGCTGCTTTGCCTTGAGTTGGCCAAATTTTTAGAAAGTGGGAGTTTAGTAAAAAGGGGCGTGCCTTTACAATGGCCAATAAATTAACTATAGTTTGCTTCAAAATTAATCCAGAAGTCTAGTCCAGGTCTCAGGAGGCCCTGATTTTTTTTAAACCGGCACATGGCCGCTGAAAGATGCGCCAAATTTATTATTATAAAATATGGCACACTTTACTCCTGTGCACTTTTCATAAAGAAGGGCATACTTTCTGCCAGTCTTTAACAGGTTTTCTCACTAGGCTGTTTCATTGAGTCACCTGCAGTTTTACACTAACTCAAGCTGTAAGTGGTTCTATAGCAGTGATCAGCATATATAGTGCCTCTCTAAGTAGCTGAGCCATTACACCGATAAGTGCAGGAGATGTTATCGCTTCAGTAAACACAAGGTACATGTGCTGTGAGGACTGACAATAATGGCTTAGCTGTAATCTTGTCAGAGATAATAAGTTTGCTCCAGAGCTTAGTCTGTCCATGGGATAATGTCACTCAATGCTCAGAGTTATGATCAGGGAGCCAGGTAACTATAGAAACCCGTGTTCACTCATAGCACATAAAATCTCTCATCTCATAACTAAACTAGAATCTATTGACTAATGTATTTAGAAAAAGTCTTCATTTAACTGTCCCTTTATGTTGAAAGCTAATCCTTGTAGTGAGAAAACCCCTTTAATACATGTCCAGCTTGCATCAAAAAATATGTATGCACTTTAGGATGTTCTTTTTAGCCACAAAAACAATGTGAATAAAGTGTCTGATGGCAAAAGAAGAAAAATTTTAGGACAAGTCCAATACTGGGGTGTGACGGTGCAGTGTGTAGGGATATATTTAGTAACACATACATGTGACTTTCATGGGAGCAAGTGTTACACAACAAACCAAGAAAGTCTAACTATAAAATAAAATCACACGTTGCATGATAATTTTAGTGAACGCAATCATTTCCAGGAGTCAGACGGGATTATTTTAGTACCATGGACATAATGATTATTGTTGTCGACAAAGAAATTGTTCGGATGATAAACACTCATTTTAAGTCGTCACATGCAGACTCTCGACACCCTAAATCAGTAGGTAAATCTATTTATGTGATAAATGTCACATATGTAAAGGTAAAGAAGAGCTAGAAATAAAAATAATCGAATACTATAGTTTATAATTAATAACATGATAAAATAATATACTTAATAATGTATATGTAATATCAATTATAATATATTATACACTAAAATAATGTAACATCAATTATAATATATGCTAAAACATATGTAATATATAATAAATAATAACAGTGTAACATGTAGTATAAGGGTATGTTCACATGGCGTATTGCGGCGCGTACAGGTACGCACCGCAATATGCCAGGTGTTTTAGAAGTACACACTGGTCGGGGCTTACTTCTAAAGCACGGGGAGGGTGAGCGGCCCCATTCACTGTTACTATCCATGGCGCGTAAGCGCCGCAAAGAAGTGACGGGTCACTTCTCTCTCCCAGCGTACAAAAAGCGTTTATTGTATGCTAGGGGAGACGGACGTAATTACTGTAATTGTGGGGCGCATTTTGGGTGTATTGAAGCACAAATACGCGCTGAAATGCGCCCCACAATTACGCCGTGTGAACATACCCAAACTGTACGGCCACATGGCATAGCCAAAAAAACAGCTGGATTCTGATTTAGAATCAGACTGGTATTTTATCCTTTTTTTAACTGTTTTTGGGGTGGATTCTGGCTGCGGTTTTCGGATTTGGCCGTCCCCCAAAGTTTACAATCTGTTTTCAGACGGTTTCAAAATCCGAAAACCAACTGAATAAGTGACTGAAACAGCCGTGTGGACGGACCCTAATAAGTTATGATATATAATAAAATAATGATCGTTAGACTAAAATAATCTAATACATTATAAAAATTACATATATATATATAAAATATTATAGATAATAATGTAAGTGTAAATATAACAATATATAGCACAGAATAAATAATGTAATATATAGTGTACTGTAACTATAACAAATAATGGTATATATAATATATGGGAAAATAATCTAATAAAACATAACATAATAGTATGTACCGTAAAAAAAATACAGGAAATAGTAGGATACTTAAATAATAATGTGATATATATATAGTGTAAATATAAAAAATATTAATGTATATTATATATGGAAAAATAATCTAATATATAATAAAAAAACAATATATAATAAATAATAAGATAGTAGTGTAAATATAACAAATAATGGTATATATATATGGTAAAATACTCTAACATAAGATAATAATATGTACCGTAACAAAATACAGGAAATAGTAGGATACATAACAAATAATGTATATATATATATATATATATATATATATATATATAGTGTAAATATAACAAACATTAATATATATAATATATTGGAAAATATTCTAATAAAATAAGGTAATAATATCTAATAAAATAGAGGAAATAGGATATAGAACAAATAATAATGTGATCTATAGTAAAATAACATAGAATAATGTGACCTCTAGTATAACACATGGTAATGGGGGGCAGTGCCTGGATTATGACCCTGCTGTGCCCCCTCCATGTCACTCATGTAGATGGTAACAGACGTCTATGACAGGTAATGGCTGCGATCAACCACCCACAGCAGGGAAAGAGCGAGCGCCGGCCCAGTGTGATGGAACAAGTGTCCGGAGGACTACACGTCACAGCATGGCCGCCCGCATGCTACCCCCCGCAGTACAGTCCGTGCCTATGTGGTGTGGACCTTGCAGTGCAGGCACAGCCCCCCGTGGCTCTCACAGCCGGGCCCCCGATAACACCGCGGAATAACTCACCTGGAGCCGCTGCAGCCGGGAAAGTTCCGAGCGCCTCACCTGGGTGGAGGGGGGAAGTGAGTCACACACACAGGGGAGGGGGCAGTAACCTGAGCCGGGAGCGCACTCCGCTATGGAGGAGCCTCCCTGTACACGGCACTGCCCGCTCCACATATGGCGCCCTGTCCCTCAGGTGTGGACACCTGTATAGGGCGGCGCGGGTCCAATCACATCACTGCTTTCATTTTCCAGCTTGCACAAGGAAATGATAGCTGCTGGACGGTTGCCATGGGCAACTGCTCTGCTGTTTATTTACATACACTCTGGCTTCTCCTATCTGAGAGGTCAGATGTGGAATCCCAGGCAGATAGCCCAGGGGAGACCTCAGGCTTCTGTCCATGATATCATCTTTCAGAGGCAGTTTTCGGCTCTGATTTGGACGCGGGTCGGGCTGGGTTCACATACATAATTTACTGCGTTTGAGGTATTCGTCAGGGCACAACAGCGGATACTGCAACTGCCCCATAGGGATTAGCAGGGCGAGCTCTATTTCCTGGCTGCCCCTGGGATAGACTATGCTTTTGAGTCCTGCAGTGAAAGCGTATACTGCCAGGAAATGGAGCACCTGTCTGGGGCTATGGTGATATCCATCGGGGGCCTCTTTCATGGTACCCAGCCTTAGTCCATTCCAGCGGGGCAAACTCCCATCATGCCTGCCAGAGCGAATCCGAGCAGGATCCACTTTAAAGAATGGACATGTCGGTCCATGTTCCTGACCGCGCCACCCCTTCCTGACCAGGCACATTTTCCTTTTCCATAGGACTGCTTTAAACGCTGTAAGAGCGCGTCTCCATGGCACAGGACAAATACCGGTCGGTTTATCCAACCGGTATTTGTACTGTTTTTGGGCCGTGCACACGGCCGCACGGGGAAAGTTTTTCTCCGTGATTAGCGGAGCAAAGCCCTCCCATTGACATGTTCATATTCTGCCCGAAAACCGGGCAGAAGAATGAACATGTTCTATGTTTTTCGGAATGACCGCCCGGCAGAAAACCGCATGCAGTGGGGACCGCTGCGCTGGTTTTCCATAGAGGTCCATGTAAAGGTTTGTCAGACGGTTTTCAGACGGTTTTCAAAACGGAAAACCCTTGCCGTGTGGACAAGGCCTAACACTTTGGCCGTGTTCTCACGGCTTATTCCCGACGGATTTGTGAGCCGTATTGAGCTCACAAATCCGCCGTGAATAAGGGGCAGGACAGGGGCGGGGCCGGAGCGCGGCGGGGGCGCCGCTCCTGGCCCCATAGACAATGCATTATTTATGGCGCATACGCGCCGTAAATAATGTGCATGTCAGTTTCTCCCCGCCCGGCGGATTCGGCGGGCGGGAAGGAGCGACGGAATCCACTGTTCTCTATGAGAGCAGTGGATTACCGTAATGACAGGGACGGATTGGCGCCGTACTGAAGCGCACATCCGGCGTGGAGTACGGCGCCAATCCGTGCCCAACTAAGCCGTGTGAACGAGGCCTTACTCTCACTTGTAGCATTGTGGAGTCCACCAGCATGAAGACACTGACGTGTTTCGGGAGTATCCCTTCCTCATAGTGTTTGACTATCACAGGATTCTCCCGAAACCCATCAGTGTGGACAAAAGTGCATATGTGATTCATGGAATTTTTAGGATATGAAATAAAGACTAAAGTTTTATTATAAGAAGATTTTGGATTCGTATTGTCTTCACACTGGTGCATTCCGCAGTGCTATATATATATATATTGTTAGGAAGAAAATGACAAAAATAAAGACTAAGGAAACGTGTTCCCGTCAACAGCATGGGTGGGTGAAGTAGCCAAAATCACAGGTGTGTGTATATATATACACACACCTGTGATTTTGGCTACTTCGCTACCAGTGCTTCCCCCAGTACAAACTCCACATGGGATGATTAGTGGAGGTTATGTGGTGATAGGAGGAGGTGAGAGGCTATGGGGTAATAGGTGGAGGTGCTGAGGAGATTATGGGGTGATAGGTGGAGGTTGTGGGGTGATAGGTGGAGGTGAGGGGGCCTTGGGGTGATAGGTGGAGGGTTATGGGCTGATAGGTGAAGATGGTGGGGGGTGAAAGGTGGAGGAAGGGGAATATGAGATGTAAGGTGGGAAGGTTATGAGGTGTTAGGTGGAGGTGGTGGGGGTTAATAGGTGGAGGTGACGTGGCTATGGGTAAAGGTGAAGGGAGGTTTATGGAATGATAGGTGGGGGTTGTATTTTGTGTTGGCACTAGGATGCATAACACAATGATAGGTGGGAGGAGTGGTGCAGAGCACAATTTGCAATCTCCTTGGAGGCGGGGGGGGGGGGGGGGGGGGCAGAGGACCATTCCTCTGGAGATTATTATCCAGCTCTGCTCTTTACCCCCCAGAATCATATTTTGCAGCTTGAACTCCGTACCCTTCAACTCCAGAAGATCAGTTGCAGGCATTATCTTCAAAGAGTGCAGGGGATGGACTATCATACTGTCAGGGCCGTATTTCCCACTAGGCACTCGTGGGCACGTGCCTAGGGCGGCACCTGTTAGAGGGCGGCACTGCAGCAGGGTTTTTCTTTTTTTTTTAACTTTTTTTTTTTTTCCTTCCGGGCACCAGCCCCCCCCCCCCCCTCCCTCCCCAGGGGTCGGAGCGTTGCCGCCGCTAGTGACTTTTCCATTGGTGGCAGCAGCGGGATTTTATTTTATTTATTTGCTTTTTTTTTTTTTTTTTTACAGCCGAGCGGCAGCGGGCGCCTGTAGGGACATACTATTTCTCCCTTCCGGCGCTCCGTTGTAATAACAGACAGGCATCATCAGCAAGCTGCGCTGATGCTGCCTGTCTCCTCAGTGGCGCGGTGCGCTGCTGGGAAGGATCGGGGGCTGCGCTGCCCCTCCTCCTCTCCCCAACAACGCGCACCCGCCACTGAGGAGCGGAAGCTGCCGCCGGCCGGGTGCGACTGGGGGGGGGGGCAGGTGCAATGTGACTGGGGAGGGCAGGTGCAATGTGACTGGGGGGGGCAGGTGCAATGTGACAAGAAGGGGGCAGGTGCAACGTGACTGGGGGGGGCAGGTGCAACGTGACTGGGGGGGGCAGGTGCAACGTGACTGGGGGGGCAGGTGCAACGTGACTGGGGGGGGGCAGGTGCAACGTGGCTGGGGAGGCAGGTGCACTGTGGCTGGGGGCTGGGGGCAGGTGCAATGTGACTGGGGAGTGGAGGCAGGTGCAATGTGGCTGGGGGCAGGTGCAATGTGACTGGGGAGGCAGGTGCAATGTGACTGGGGAGGCAGGTGGGTGCAATGTGACTGGGGAGGCAGGTGGGTGCAATGTGGCTGGGGAGGCAGGTGGGTGCAATGTGGCTGGGGAGGCAGGTGGGTGCAATGTGACTGGGGAGGCAGGTGGGTGCAATGTGACTGGGGAGGCAGGTGCAATGTGACTGGGGAGGCAGGTGGGTGCAATGTGACTGGGGAGGCAGGTGCAATGTGACTGGGGAGGCAGGTGAAATGTGACTGGGGAGGCAGGTGAAATGTGACTGGGGAGGCAGGTGCAATGTGACTGGGGAGTGGAGGCAGGTGCAATGTGACTGGGGGCAGGTGCAATGTGGCTGGGGGCAGGTGCAATGTGGCTGGGGGCAGGTGCAATGTGACTGGGGAGTGGAGGCAGGTGCAATGTGACTGGGGGCAGGTGCAATGTGACTGGGGAGTGGAGGCAGGTGCAATGTGACTGGGGGCAGGTGCAATGTGACTGGGGGCAGGTGCAATGTGGCTGGGGGCAGGTGCAATGTGACTGGGGGCAGGTGCAATGTGACTGGGGAGTGGAGGCAGGTGCAATGTGGCTGGGGGCAGGTGCAATGTGACTGGGGGCAGGTGAAATGTGACTGGGGAGTGGAGGCAGGTGCAATGTGACTGGGGAGTGGAGGCAGGGGAAACGTGAGTGGGGAGTGGAGGCAGGGGAAACGTGAGTGGGGAGTGGAGGCAGGGGAAACGTGAGTGGGGAGTGGAGGCAGGGGAAACGTGAGTGGGGAGTGGAGGCAGGGGAAACGTGACTGGGGAGTGGAGGCAGGGGAAACGTGACTGGGCAGTGGAGGCAGGGGAAACGTGACTGGGCAGTGGAGGCAGGGGAAACGTGACTGGGCAGTGGAGGCAGTGTACCCGTGACTGGGCCGTGGAGGCTGGGTAAATGTGCCTGGGCAGTGGAAACGTGGGTGGGGAGTGGAGGCAGGGGAAACGTGGGTGGGGAGTGGAGGCAGGTGAAACGTGGGTGGGGAGTGGAGGCAGGTGAAACGTGAGTGGGGGCTGGAGGCAGGTGAAACGTGAGTGGGGGCTGGAGGCAGGTGAAACGTGAGTGGGGGCTGGAGGCAGGTGAAACGTGAGTGGGGGCTGGAGGCAGGTGAAACGTGAGTGAGAGGTATTAGGAATGGTGGGAGGATGGGGGAAGGCAGGGGAACATGTTATAGGTATCAGACTATATGGAGCTGTCTTATCATAGGAGGTATCAGACTATATGGAGCTGCCTATCTTATAATGGGAGGTATCAGACTATATGGAGCTGTCTATCATAGGAGGTATCAGACTATATGGAGCTGTCTATCATATAATGGGAGGTATCAGACTATATGGAGCTGTCTATCATATAATGGGAGGTATCAGACTATATGGAGCTGTCTATCATATAATAGGAGGTATCAGACTATATGGAGCTGTGTGTCATGTGATGTGTTGTATAGGTGTCAGTATCATATAGGGCTCTCATGTGATGTGTATATAGGTATCATATAGGCGGGTGTCTAGGGCGGCACGCCTTAGGGCCTGGTGGTCATAACAGCCTAAGGGTGCTCTCACACAGCGCCTTCTTGATGCAATTGTTAATGTGTGTTTTTTGTGCAGGTCGGCACAAACAATTGATGCTGTACATTACTGCATAAAAATCGCGGTAAAATCACTGTGATTTTTGCACAGCAGCAATGTACAGTATTAATCACCGCACCTTTCTGCACAAAAACACACATTAACAAACGCATCAAAAAGGCCCCATGTGAGAGCACCCTTAGGCTGTTATGCTGCATGACCACCTGGTCATCTCACCTATATAATCTTATTAGACCTTCCATCTAACTATGAGACCTGTCCACTGTGAAGGCAGGGGCCCCAGTGTCGTCCCTGCACTCCCCCCTACCACTACCTTCATTTCTTAGAACATTCTGGAAAAATGAAGTCTGATTTGTTGCTCTGGGTGAGAATCTGTCATAGATCAAACTAAAATCTACAATCAGAAAATACAAATGTAGAAGAAGAAAGGAATATGGATCAGGGTCTGGATTTGATAAATAAAATATTGGTGACATATTCCCTTTAAGCTGCAGTGTGGCTTTTATTGGTTGAAGTATAATGGTTTAGGTGTAGGCACAGTGTGGCGGCATCTCCAGTCTATCCTGTATGAGGAAGAGGTGCTCCAACATCTAGGAAAGCTGGGTGACGGCAAACCCTTCAGTTAGCTTTCTTCTTGAGCCGATACATGGTCATAGAGGGTGTGGCTTTTGTAAAGGGGTGTGGCATAATATGAAAGGGGCGTGGTATGCTAATTGGTTAATAGGGGCGTATTAGGGTTTAGTGCCTAGGGCAGCACGACCTATAAATACAGCCCTGAATACTGTCATGTTTTATGATTTTTTTTTCTACAGGTTTCCCATTTGGACTATGTCGGATATACTGGACTATGTTAGACCAGTAGAGTTGTTAAAAAAAAATGGTCAATGAGGGCTGATGTTGGGAACTTTTTATGTAAATAAAATGTTTTTGTTTTGTGTTGTGTCATTGTGTATTTAACCATTTTATTCCAGAGTTAGTAATAGAGGTTTCTGACAGATGCCTCTCTATTATTAGCGCTAGGACTTGGTTTCAGCCAGCAGTGTTATTTTTTACCCTAAGGCTGATACCAATCCCATGTCACTATTGCCCCCATACCAAGACGTACTGGGAAGAGTTCGACACTCTAATGTGATGGTCCGCTTCTGGGTCGGCTGCAGGCAGGTATTTTTAGGGTGGGAAGGACCAATATCCATGGACCCTCTAATCCTGATCGTAACTGTGGATTACCGTAATGCTTGGGGTGCATTTCGTTCATATTAGAGCGCAGTACGCTTTCAATAGGTGGCGAAATGCGTCCCAAAATAAGCCGTGTGAACATAGCTTTACAGTCTACAGGGAAGGAGGGAAGAGACAGACATTGCATTAAAGGATCCACTTCTGATGGTTACCCGACTCTTTCCATTACCCCTGGTTCAATGGGTACTGGGGTAATAGAGGGGATTAGCATCAGCCTTAGTCTAACAAAAAAACTCCACTGGCTGAAACCAAGCCCCAGCTCTAATAACACTGGAATTAAATGGAGAAAAAAAAATACAACACGTTTTAGTTAAATAAACACTCCCAAACATCAGCTCTCTTTAACCATTTTAACACAAAATTACAAAATTAGATCCAATGCTTATCTGATGTATTCTACCAAATATGAAGTAGTCCAAAAGGAAAACTTGCCTTTTTGGCATCCAGGAAAGCTGTGTGCTGCCCCAACCCTTCACAAGTGGCAACCAGTTATTTTTATCAGCTGGATGTCACTTGTAGGGGATGGAGCATCACCCAGATTATCTAGATACTGGATAGTCTATCCAACATCCAGGAAAGTTGGGTGATGTCCCATCCTCAATATGTCACACAGTTTTTCCATCTTAGAAAAGCTGTCACCTATTGTGTCTAGAAAAACTGGGTGGCACCCCACCCCCACAATTGGCACACAACTTTTCTAAGATAAGAAAACAGCGTGCCCATCCCAACCCTCCCACATTTTGCCTCCCCACCCCCACTCTAGACCCTTTTTCCTCCACCTCTACCCTCACTCCCCCACTCAAACTCCTCTCTATCACCCCATCCACCACTCACCACTCTAAACCTCCCCCCCCCGCGCAAACCCCACGTCCTAATCCCAGTTACTCCACCACTCTAAACCCCCTCCACATTCCCACTCACACCTATACACACACCCCACTCTCACACCCCTCCATACTTTACACACAGCCAGGTACACTCACCCCCCTCTTCTCCCACCCAGACATACCCCACCCAGACACACCCGCCTCCCGCACCGACACCCTCGCGCTCCTCACCTACACACAGACACACTCGCCCTCCTCCTGTCCCATCCACATACTCACCCCCTTTTATTATTATTATTATTATTTATTTTTGAGCGCCATTTGTCCCAGGGTGCTGTACATTCAGGTTTCATACATAACATAGGTCAAACAAGTACAAAGGTGACAATTTAATAACTAACAACTGGTACAGAAGGAGAGAGGTCCCTGCCCGTGAGGGGTTACACTCTAAAAGGAAGGTGAGAAGAGACAGAAGGTGAGGGGCAGACATGTTTGTGGAGGGTGTAGTGACAGCAGGGTTATTGTTGGTTATAGGCAATCCTGAAGAGATGGGTTTTCAGGTTGCTTTTGAGTCTGGTGTGAGTGGGGGAGAGTCTGAGGTGTTGGGGCAGTGAGTTCCAGAGTATGAGGGAAGCACGGGAGAAGTCTTGGAGATGGTTGTGTGAGGAGTTGACACGGGGAGAGCAGAGAAGACGGTCCTTTGAGGAGCGGAGATTGCGTGAGGGGAGATATCTTGAGATTAAGGCAGATATGTATGGAGGGGAATGGTTATGGAGAGCCGTGTAGGTCATGGTTAGTAACTTGAAGTGAATTTGCTGGGCAATGGGCAGCCAATGAAGGGATTGGCAGAGGGGAGAGGCAGAGGAGTATCGAGGAGAGAGGTGAATCAGATGGGCAGCAGAGTAAAGGATGGATTGGAGGGGAGCGAGGGTGGTAAACAGGAAGACACAGAGAAGGATGTTGCAATAGTCTAGTCGTGAGATGACGAGGGCATGGACCAGCATTTTTGTGCTTTCGAAGTTAAGGAATGAGCGGATATGGTAGATATTTTTTAGGTGGAGTCGGCAGGCAGAGGTGAGGGTTTGGATGTGCAGTTTGAAGGACAGATTGGAGTCAAGGGTTATCTCAAGGCAGCGGACTTGTGGAGCTGGTGAGAGAGTGTAGCCATTGACTGTGATAGAGAGATCAGGTGGAGGGATAGAGTGGGACGATGGGAAGATGATAAATTCAGTTTTCTCCACGTTTAGCATCAGGAGTCGCGAGGAGAAGAAGGAGGATATGGACGAAAGACAGAGAGTAGAGAGGCAATATCTGGTCCGTAGATGTAGTGTTGGGTATCATCAGCATACAGATGTATTGAAAGCCATGTGATGCTATGAGCTGACCCAGGCCAAGAGTGTAGATAGAGAAGAGTAGTGGTCCCAGGACTGACCCCTGGGGGACAGCAACAGGGAGCGGGCAAGAGGAGGAGGTGGTGCGACAGTGAGAGGTTTCGATGAATGTCACTCAGTGAGGTACGAGGATATCCAGGAAAGGGCCAAGTCCGTGATGCCGAGGGAGGAGAGGATTTGTATGAGGAGTGAGTGGTCGACAGTGTCAAAGGCGGAGGACAGGTCTAGGAGGAGAAGCACAGAGTAGTGGCGTGAGGCTTTGGCAGTTGCTAGGTCGTTGGTGACTTTGGTTAGGGCGGTTTCTGTAGAGTGGTGGGGTCGGAAGCCAGATTGCAGTGGGTCAAGGAGAGAGTTGGTGGATAGATGGGATGACAGCTGAATATAGACATGCTGTTCAAGGAGTTTAGAGGCAAATGGAAGCAGTGAAAAGGGTTGATAGTTGGACAGACAAGAGGGGTCAAGAGATGGTTTCTTAAGGATGGGTGTGATGGCCGCATGTTTAAAGGAGGAAGGAAAGATGCCAGAGGTTAATGATAGGTTGAAGAGATGGGCGAGGGCTGGGATGATAACAGCACTAAGGTCAGGGATGAGGTGAGATGGCAGTGGGTCAAGATTACAGGTAGTGAGGTTGGATTTGGACAGTAGAGTGGAGAGTTTGTCATGAGTGACAGTAGAGAAGGAAGTTAGGGGGGAATAGTGATGAGCAGGTGTAGAGGTGGGATGCGGGGACACTGCAGGAATAGAGATAGATGGAGGGGACTGCAGGGTGAAGCTTTGTCTGATGAGATTGATCTTATTTAGGAAGTGAGTGGCGAAGTCATCTGCTGAGAGGAGAGATGGGGGAGGGGGTGCTGGTGGATGGAGGAGAGCGTTGAAGGTTTTGAATAGTTGTCTGGGGTTGTGAGACAGGGAGGATATGAGGGTGGTGAAGTAATCCTGTTTGGCTGATGCGAGTGCAGATTTAAATGTATTCAGTGAATGTTTGTATAAGGTGAAGTCATCAGTGAAGTGAGTTTTCTTCCAGCGGCGTTCGGCAACTCTGGAAGCTCGCCTCAGCTGTTTGGTGGAGTCTGTGTGCCAGGGTTGTCTGTTGATTTTGCGTGTTCTGTTGTGTGTGAGAGAGGCGACCGTGTCAAAGTGGAGGTGACTGTGTTGTTGTAGAAGGTGGTGGCTGCGTCTGGGTCAGCAAATGAGAAAATGGTAGAGAGGGGAGAAAGAGATTCAGAGATTCAGTGTAATCCTTCCTGTACTGGTTATGAGGAGACTGCTAAAAAGTTTTCTCTACAGAACGGAAGTGTCAGATTATTATCAGGCCTAGTGCTCAATGTGGTCGCTGCATTGGATTTAAGGATTTTTTTTTTTTTAAATATATGTTAGTGATATAAAATAAAAAAAAAACACAACCAAAAATAAATATGTTTAACATAAAACATGAGTTAAATGGGTTGTCTCATCTTACTGTTTCATAGAGTCAGCATCATTCTTTCATTCATACATCTTGTCACTTCCTGGTCAAGTTATGGCTAATTAGCATAAATATTCAGACATCTGCTAATTATTCTAGATTAGATAAAGAATCTCCTGCTACCAGGTCTAGAGAAGCTTCAGAGCTAAAGTAAACAGTAGTAATTAGTGTCTTTTGTCTGAAAGATCAGATAACACACAAGCAGTTCTGTGCACAACCTGTGTGATGAAATCACTCCCTGCTATCAGATAAGACACAGTAGGGGAGAACAAGCAAACAGGTTGGTAACTAGAGAAACCTGAAAACCCTCAGAAGGTGATAAAATCATTTGTAGCTCCTGAACAAACAAAAAAATTAACAAAGCAATATATTTGGAAAACGTTTTCATTTAGTGTTCCTTACATGTTGAAAGCTAAACTTTGTAGTGAGACAACCCCTTTAAGCAATAGGTCATTATCTAATGTCACATTCCTTTTAAAGAGAAGGTAATCAACAATATTGTTAAAGGGACACTACCATTAAAATGTTTATTTTCACATATTGACAAGCAATATGTGACAATTTTATGGATTTTTTAAATAAGTTTGTTGTTTCTTTTATTATAATTTATTAAAGGTCGTCTATGTAAATGACTCTCTCTGACTTCCCTTCTGTGAGCTCTGATAACACAGCAGCAAGAGGATTGCTTGATGATGCTTCTTTTTGGCCGTCTATGGCCTTAGATGATTAAAGGGGTTGTCTCACTACATCGATTCATCTTACCTCAGTCTTGTTTTGTTGTTTTAATTTTTTAATTCAGAGGCATGTTTACTGGTTACTACTGGCCTGCAGTGACGAGCTGCTGAGGAAACCAGGTCTGTAGCTATAGCGACCAGCACTGGCAGCCTATCAGGAGAGAGAGAACAGGTCTGTAGCTATAGCAACCAGTGCTGTCAGCCTATCATGAGATATTGAACAGGTCTGTAGCTACAGTGACCTGAGGAGCTGACGCAGCCAATACAAGAGGGGATATCTACGAATAGGTAGGACACTGTTGATGGACCCATATTACAAAGTGACTTGTTTTTGCAAGATCTTCAACATAACAAGCAATCCTTGTATGTACTTTATATGATGGAAGTGTCCCTTTTATTTGATAAAACACCCAGAACCACTGTTACATGTTAATTTTATGCAACCAGTTACTGATAAGAACAAATGAAAAAAAATTCAGTGGGAAAAATGCCCAGTGATAATGACAGCGATATCTTGCTGGTGCGAAGTCCAGACTAGCAATGCTGGTTGTGGTGCCAAGATGATATAATGCCTTAACAGATCAACAAAAAAATGCATGTGAAACCAGAACAAGTGAAGTATAAAGGTTTTAGCATTTTGATAAGGAAGACCAGTTTTTCCAGTACCAAATCTTTCTTATCTACAGCTTGAAGAGAGGCACATTGTGCCACAGGGCAAACATGTCTAGTATGCTTGCCAAATGATGGAGAGGTAAGCAGGAAGATAATAACATATCACCAGTTTGATCCCCCACCAGTAACCTATCCACAAAATCAACTGCAAGACCTTGAGATCCACCACAGCCGATCTATTTATGTCAGGAAGCAATACACACATGGACAAAATTGTAAATTTACTGAAACTGACCTGGACAAAAATATTGGTACCCCTAACTTAATATTTTGTTGTACAACCTTTTAAGGCAATCAATGCAAACTGTAACTCTCAATGAGACTTCTGCACCTGTCCCAGGGCCATCTTTTCCATTGGGCACACTAGGCAGTTGCCCGGGGGGCAGCACAAGTATAGGGGCCCCAGGTGGTCTATGTATGTCCCAGGAATACAAGAAATATATCCATAATCCGATGGTTGGCGCTGCTTATTTTACTGTTTGCATCTTTTTAGGATGTGCAAATAAATAAAAACCATGGTGGAAAAGGGAGTCAAAGACTCCCTGCTCTGCCAATCAGTCTTGTAGGCTGCAGACTGCCAAACATAAGTGGCATGACAATGTTGGTGTGCTTGGGGATGGCTAGAGGTATGACCTAGTGTGATGTTATGTATTTGGACATGGCCCACTGCAGTGCTCTGCCCAAAGGCCCATAATACTGTTGAGACGGCTCTGACCTGTCCACAGGTATTTTTATCCCTCGGGAGCAATCTGCACAAACTGTTTCAAGTATGAAGGTGCCTTCTCTAAACTGCATGTTTCAGCTCTTTCCACATATCTTCAATAGGATTTAGATCAAAGCTCATAGAAGCCACTTCAGAATAGTTCAATGCTTTGCTCCTAGTTATTCCTGGATGTTTTAGCTGTGTTTTGGGTCATTATCCCATGATGTGTGACTGAGAGCAAGCTTTCTGATGCTGGGCAGCACATTTCACTCCAGAATGCCTTGATAGCATTCAGATTTTATTGTACACTGCACAGATTCAAGACACCATGTGCCAGATGCAGCAAAACATCCCCAAAGCCTTATTAAGGATGCTTTCACACAGTGCGTTTTTGGTGCATTTTTGATGCGTTTTTTTATGTGTTTTTTTGTGCAGAAAGACACAGCAATTAATGCTGTGCATTGCTGCACAAAAGAAGGCAAAAATCGCGATTTTACAGCTATTTTACTGCGATTTTTGTGCAGCAATGTACAGCATTAATTGCTGTGCCTTCCTGCACAAAAAAACACATAAAAAAACGCATCAAAAACGCACCAAAAACGCACTGTGTGAAAGCACCCTAAGCTTCCTCCATGTTTCACAGTAGATACAATGTTTTTTTCTATGTATGTTTCATTTTTACATCTGTGAATATAGAGCTGATGCAACTTGCCAAAAAGCTCCAGTTTTGTCTCATCTGTCAAATAGACATTCTCCCAGAAGCTATGTTACTCGTGAGTCCAGGACTGTCCAGACGACCCAGGCTGGCTCCCAGATGGTATAAGGTCTTATATTCTGCAACAGCATTGGTCTCACCAGTCCGACGAATGCTCCACAGCCATTTTCAGCTCCATGTGGCTTGTAAGATGGCGGTGCTGTGCCAGCAGAGAAAGCAAGCAGCTGTCCCAGGACTAGGCTAACAGATGGCTCCGAAGTATGGGAGAAGCTCCACAATGTTCCTGATTTCCGGATATACCAGCAGGATGTTACAGGTAAAACCCAAGTATACAGCAGGAGCTTAGCAGATACGCATCCTCTCTCCTCAGCAGCAAAGCTCTGACCCTTCCCCTACCGCCAGAAGCTTTGTGGTTTGTCAATATGCATTTTGTTAAATTCCAGTTTTGCTTTTTTATGATTTGCTTTCAACAGTGTTTCCTCCTCGGTCATCTTTCACTAAGTCCACTTAGGCAATGTTAGTGATGGATGGTGCAACCATATTCATATATGCTAATACATTATAATCTGTGTCAGTTTGACACAGGAAGCGATCAGGGCAGCACACAGTCTGCACTGATTGCTGGCTTCTTACACAGACAGCCCTGGGGCTACTCTAGGTCCCCAGGGCTGATTGTGCAGCCATTCCCCGGGCTCTGTTGGGTCACTGGGAGTCCCGATCACCCTACAGAGCACGGTAAAGCCCTTTGATTACGCTGCGGTCACGAACCGTGGCATTCAAAGGGTTAAGAGCCGGGAAGTGGAGGTTTTCTGACAAACTTTAATTCTTTAGAGCACTGTTGCCTTGTGCACTACAGTTTACAAACCTCCAGCATTAATTTCACTTTAACAGACTCAGCTAGGAATAGCAGAGCTGATATGTCACTGCTATAGGACCACCCATAGCCTAACAAGAAAGTGTGAGTCTGAATCTGCCTGTGGCTCTATAAAACAGCATGGTAAGAACACCCCTTTAAATATATCTGCATATTCAGGGCCCTTGCCCGAGGTAATTAGGATAAATTATAAAACCCCCCCCCAAAAAAAAAAAATGTAAATGACTGGCCCTAATCTGACCTACAGAGCTTGCAGCTGCACCCTCCCCAGCTAGTTGAAATGAGAAAAAAACACAATTGTGTCATCTTTTTTTTGGACATACAGTATAAATGACATGTTTTATTCATTGTGCGGGTCGATACGAATCCAGTGAATTTTGTATTAATTTGCTTTGCATTGCCATTTTCTGAGACTAATAACTTTTATGTCTCCATATATTGACATGTGTAAGAACTTTTTGTGGACTGAAGTGTGGTTTTCATTTTCTAATACCTGCAGCTTCTTCTATATATATATTTCCAAAGGTGCTATTTGAATGAAATAGTCGCCAGACGTCGGTAACAGCCCATCCATTCCACATAGGCAAGGATATCAAATCATAAGTGTCCAGAAATTAAGTTATGTGTAATAATGAGAAGTGATATAGGGAAAAAGTATTGAACACGCTTACTGAAATGTATTTAATACTTCGTCCAAAAGCCTTGGTGAAGACAGCTTCAAGACGCCTCCTGTATGGAGAAACTAGTTGCATGCATTGCTCAGTTGGGATTTTGGCCCATTCTTCTACACAAACACTCTTCAAATGGGCTCTTTCTTGGAACTTTTAGCTTTAGTTCCTTCCATAGATATCCTATTGGAGTCAGGTCAGGTGACTGGCTAGGCCATTCTAGCAGCCTTATTTTCTTCTTCTGAAACCAATTGAGAGTTTCCTTGGTTGTGTGTTTGTGATCATTGGCTTGCTATAATGTCCACCCTCGTTTCATCCTTATCATCCCAGTAGATTTTTATCAAGAATGTCTCGGTGTCTTTTATATGAAGTTTGACATTGCCGTATGCTGAAAAACAACTCACCGTGATGTTCCCATTTCCAATTTTTACTGTTGGAATGTTGTTTTTGGGGTGATATGTGGTACCCATTGGTCTCCAAACATAGTGTTTATTATGATATCCAAAGAGTTAATTTTGGTCTCATCTGACCAGACTGTATTATCCCAGTATTTCACAGGCTTTTCTAAATGTTGTTGAGTAAACATTAAATGTGCTTGAACATGCTTTTTGTTCAGCAATGGAGTCTTGCCTGGTGAATGTACATATAAGCCATGGAGGTTAAGCGCATTACTTATTGTTTTCTTTGAAACAATTGTACCTCTTTCTGTAGCTCTCCATATGTCCTTGGCTCTTGGATAACTCTCCTGATGATAAATCTTTTCACTCCTCTACCTGAAATAGAGTGAAATGATGTTCTTTCCACTTCTGTATTATGACCCTAACAGTGCTCACTGGAGCCTTCACTAGTTCAGAATTTTTTCTGTACCTAATGCTATCAGTATGTTTTGCAACAATAAGATTGTGAAGGTCTTCTCACTGGTTTTACCCATGATGAGATGTTTCTTGTATGGCACCTTGATAATGAGACACCTTTTTATATTGGGGAACATGCTTTACCACATTTATTATATATTTCTAGACACTTCTGTTCCTTGTCCAACAAAATGGGTGTGGCCTCTGTAAACAGGCATGGCTTCACCAAAGGGATCTGGCTTAGTGCATAACACTGTTCAAAAAAACTTTAGCGCAATTAAGGCAACGAAGCCAACTAATAAAAAAAAGC
>JAODAL010010020.1:0-107408 GCA_025379985.1 Phyllomedusa bahiana
TTTAAACCAATCAACAACTAACCCCTTAAACAACCATTTTTAAAGTGCCAACAATTAATAAATAAGTATTTAAATTTAGAAACTTTAAAAACATTTTTTTACAGGACAGAACCAGAAAATAAGTAAAATAATTAAAAAATAAATGTACAAGTGCTGATAGCTTGGGGAAAGGTACAAGAAAGAAGACGGTGTACATAGTTGGGATTGGGTGGGGTAGGGATACCCAATGCTATGATATTGGTAATGTTGATAGTGGTGATACCCACCCCCAGCAGTGGGCAGGTATGGTGGTGGAGGTGGTAGTAGGGTATGTTGAGGACGTGGTGGTGATTATAGAGTGGGTTTTGGAGGTAGAGGTGGCTGGAAAGATGGTTCGGTCGGCAGATTTGGGCTCAAACCGGCTGATGAGGGAATGTAGAAGAGTTGCACCTTACACCCCCGCAATCCGCCAGAGGCGAGGAGACCAATGTCTTGCTTGGACTGTGGTGAGTTTGACTGCCACTTAGATGAGACAGAATGCCATGTAGTGGTCTTGTTGAGCACGTTGCAGATGGTGGCAGCGATCTGTAACACAATAAGCAAAAAAATAGTTTCTGTCGACCCGCTATATAAAGGAGACAGTACGTTCCTCAGCCCCCAGTTCTCTCTCCCTTCTATGGCAGGTCCTGTCACTCACTGGATGGCTGGAAGAGGTTTGTGGAGGAGTGCGGGGACGTGGTCTGGGGTGGCCTCTGCTCTGGGTCGGCAGCAGCAGAGCTAGAAGTTGTGGCTGCTGTTCAGGGCGCTACTGCTGTTGAAATTGGGGATCAAGAGCATGGAGAATCCACCCATGATGGTCCCGGCAGGTCATCTTCTTCCCCCTCTGCTTCCTGGGGGTTTGAGGCGGCTGTGAGGGGGTTGGGTTCTCTCTGCTGGCATTCTTCTTCTGCAGCAGGGAATGGCTCCTTTGCCAGGTGACCTATGGAAGAAATTTAAGAATTAATAATGCTGTATATTATTATCATTGAACATCAGGATCGGTCACACACACTCTTCCAGCACTTTTTGACTTCCTCAACTGGTGACAAATGAAAAAAAAAGGATTTAATTTATAGTCTACACAATTTTGGCATTATGGCAATGAAAGCATTATTCCACATGGTGACATTAGCGCAAGTGCCGCAGAGAGGCGGAAACATTGATATGCTTGTTTTTTTATGTAAGCTATGTGTCCATCAGGACTGCAGCCTCTCTGTGGCAAATGCGCAGATGTGACCATGCTGAACAGACACGTGCCAAGTCTTGACTCTTAAGAACAATGTGAATGACTTTTTAAACAGCTGCACAAACCAAACTAAAGTATTGCAATAGAAATATTCCAGATCACTTACAGATCAAAAGATAAGATAAGGGGGAAAGATAAGATCCAAGCAGGCAGTCCCTCATTGACTACTGCAGGGGGAAGGGAGGAGGGCAGGAGAAAAGATAAGATGGATGGAGCAGACATAATGGTAACATTGCTCTAAATTTTTAAAAAACTATATATATGTTGGAACAATAGATCTATGCATTTAATGAATGTGTGCCAGATAAAATATACAGTGCCTTGCGAAATAATCGGCCCCCTTGAACTTTTCAACCTTTTTCCACATTTCAAGCTTCAAACATAAAGATCTAAAATTTACATTTTTGGTGAAGAATCAACATGTGGGACACAATTGTGAAGTGGAATGAAATTTATTGAATATTTTAGACTTTTGTAAAAAATAAAAAACTGAAAAGTGGGGCGTGCAAAATTATTTGGCCCCCTTAAGTTAATTCTTTGTAGCACCACCTTTTGCTGCGATTACAGCTGCAGGTTGCTTGTGGTTTGTCTCTTTCAGTTTTTCACATCGAGAGACTGAAATTTTTCCCATTCTTCCTTGGAAAACAGCTTGAGCACAGTGAGGTTGGATGGAGAGCGTTTGTGAACAGCAGTTTTCAGCTGCTTCCACAGATTCTCGATTGGATCCAGGTCTGGACTTTGACTTGGCCATTCTAACACCTGGATACGTTTATTTGTGACCCATTCCATTGTAGACTTTGCTTTATGTTTGGGATCATTGTCTTGTTGGAAGATAAATCTCCGTCCCAGTCTCAGGTCTTTTGCAGACTCCAACAGGTTTTCTTCCAGAATGGTCCTGTATTTGGCTCCATCCAACTTCCCATCAATTTTAAACCATCTTCCTGTCCCTGCTGAAGAAAAGCCGGCCCAAACCATGATGCTGCCACCACATGTTTGACAGTGGGATGGTGTGTTCAGGTTGATGAGATGTGTTTCTTTTACGCCAAATATATCGACATATCGTTTTGCATTCTGGCCAAAAGGGGGCCGAATACTTTAGCAAGGCACTGTGTGTGTGCGTGTATATATATATCAGGCACACATTCATTAAACGCATAGATCTATTGTTCCAACATGGGCTGCACAAAACCTTGAAACACATAAATATATTATACAGACATGTGCTGTACAAAAAGTTTAAACTCATAAATAGATTCTACCAACGTGTGTGTATATGTTCACACTCGCCTCACAATATAATAAACCCACCCACTGTAGGTGGGATCTGTATTGGCTATTTTGCACTTGGGCGTTTTGTTCCAGCAGATCCGCACAAAAAAAACTCTCAAAAAAACGCCCAAAGAGTACATAAACTTTATATGGACTTAAATAGTAAATTTTCATTTGGAACCCGGCGGAATTTACAATGTGTGTCAAAAATTGTCGACTTTAAAAACCGACTGGAAAAAAAAAACAACCTGTGTAGACTACAGGTCAGTTTTTGTATTGAAGTCTATGCAAACGGTTTTCCGTCTAATTTTCATTGCATTCTAAGCACTAAGGGCGATGTGTCCCAATAAGCAAACGCCCTTTTTTTGTGTATTTTGCGGCAAAAACACTTGACGCCATATTCTTGTTGTAAATGAACTATCTTACACCAAAACGGCGCATTATACAGTGGTGGCCAAAAGTATTGGTACCCCTACATTTCTGTCAGATAATACTCCGTTTCTTCCTGAAAATGATTGCAATCACAAATTCTTTGGTATTAATATATTCATTTAATTTGTCTTCAATGTAAAACCACAAAAAGAATTGTCATAAAGCCAAATTGGATATAATTCCCACACCATAACATAAAAAGGGGGTGGACAAAAGTATTAGCACTGTTTGAAAATCAATGTGATGCTTCTCTAATTTGTGTAATTAACACAGCACCTGTAACTTACCTGTGGCACCTAACAGGTGTTGGCAATAACTAAATCACACTTGCAGCCAGTTGGCATGGATTAAAGTTGACTCAACCTCTGTCCTGTGTCCTTGTGTGTACCACATTGAGCATGGAGAAAAGAAAGAAGACCAAAGAACTGTCTGAGGACTTGAGAGTCCAAATTGTGAGGAAGCGTAAACAATCTCAAGGCTACAAGTCCATCTCCAAAGACCTGAATGTTCCTGTGTCTACCGTGCGCAGTGTCATCAAGAAAAGCCCATGGCACTGTGGCTAACCTCCCTATGGCCCTGTGGCTAACCTCCCTATGGCACTGTGGCTAACCTCCCTAGATGTGGACGGAAAAGAAAAATTGACGAGAGATTTCAACGCAAGATTGTGCGGATGGTGGATAAAGAACCTCGACTAACATCCAAACAAGTTCAAGCTGCCCTGCAGTCCGAGGGTACAACAGTGTCAACCCGTACTATCTGTCCGCGTCTGAATGAAAAGGGACTGTATGGTAGGATACCCAGGAAGTCCCCACTTCTTACCCCGAGACATAAAAAAGCCAGGCTGGAGTTTGCCAAAACTTACCTAAGAAAGCCTAAAACGTTTTGGAAGAATGTTCTCTGGTCAGATGAGACAAAAGTAGAGCTTTTTGGGAAAAAGCTTCAACATAGAGTTTACAGGAAAAAAAAAAAGGCATTCAAAGAAAATAACACGGTCCCTACAGTCAAACATGGCGGAGGCTCCCTGATGTTTTGGGGTTGCTTTGCTGCCTCTGACACTGGACTGCTTGACCGTGTGCATGGCATTATGAAGTCTGAAGACTACCAACAAATTTTGCAGCATAATGTAGGGCCCAGTGTGAGAAAGCTGGGTGTCCCTCAGAGGTCATGGGTCTTTCAGCAGGACAATGACCCAAAACACACTTCAAAAAGCACTATAAAATGGTTTGAGAGAAAGCACTGGAGACTTCTAAAGTAGCCAGCAATGAGTCCAGACCTGAATCCCATAGAACACCTGTGGAGAGATCTCAAAATGGCAGTTTGGAGAAGGCCCCCTTCAAATCTCAGGGACCTGGAGCAGTTTGCCAAAGAAGAATGGTCTAAAATTCCAGCAGAGCATTGTAAGAAACTCATTGATGGTTACCGGAAGCGGTTGTTCGCAGTTATTTTGGCTAAAGGTTGTGCTACCAAGTATTAGGCTGAGGGTGCCAATACTTTTGTCCGGCCCATTTTTGGAGTTTTGTGTGAAATGATCAATGATTTGATTTTTGTTTCATTCTCTTTTGTTTTTTCATTGCAAGCAAAGTAAATTAATATATTAATACCAAAGAATTTGTGATTGCAATCATTTTCAGGAAGAAACTGAGTATTATCTGACAGAATTGCAGGGGTGTCAATACTTTTGGCCACCACTGTAGGTCCGGGCACAACACATTGTAATGCGCCTAAAAAGGCGCATTACATATAGTAGCAATGATACGCTTTGCACCTCCATAACACAATGCGCCTTGATAGGCGTATTACATACACTGCCAATGATACGCTATGCGCCGCGATTGGTGCAATGCGCCTTTTTAGGTGCGTTAAGTTTACTATGCAAGCTATTCCTGATGCCAGATTTTCGATAGGATCGTACTTTCTGGCACACTTTACATTGATTTAATGCGCCTAGAAACTGGCGCGGCGCCGCCAGTTTTTGGACATGTCGCCATAAATCAGCTGAAAATCTGACGGAAAACCTGTGCTGTGTAGGCATAGCCTTATTGTAGCTGTATTACAAATGACCTGTAATTTCTTCATAGGCTGGAATTAACTCTATAATGTTATTGCCAACTGTTGTAACGATTATGATTATGTATTTGTAAAATGATTGGTAGGTGCTAAGTGATTTTTTTTTTTTTTTTAACTTGACCCACATATACAATATTTAAGCATAATTACTAAATGTCAGTTGTGGCCGAAACTGATATTTCTCGTCAATATCATTGGGGGACACAGCACCTTGGGTGTAGGAACTTGTCCTAGGAGGCTGACACTAGGCAGGACCAAACGGGCTATATCCTTCCTCATGGCACCAGTCTAATCAGTTTTCAGCCTACCTTCTGTAGGTGACAGATTGTGCTCTGCAGGTCTGCTGCATTTTTAATTTTAGTTTGATTTATTTATTTTCTCTTGCAGGTGGTGATGGAGCCTCTGGCTCTCACAAACCAAGGGGGCCGTGCACGTGTGTGGTCACTGTGGCAATGATTTCCCCACTGCGGGCGTCAAGAGGCAGTCAGTTTTTTAGCTGAACTGAAGATCCTCCTTTCGCTGATCATCCATCCCCACTTAATGCCTCCGTGTTTTTTTTCTTGAATTCCGTTAGCCCCACATGAGGGTGCGTGGCAACAGAGGGGTGATGCCGCAACACCTGAAGACGTTGGGCTGGTACATACCCCAACTTGCCCGAATTTGGGGTGTAGCCACAAAAACTTTGCTGCCTTTGGCTTATTGCCAGCCTTGCACCTCGCAGGGCTCTGCGCCAGGCGAATCCCGTACGGAGAGTTTGCATAAGAGGACTATAGTTATCTCTTCCTCAAATGGCACCTGAGCGCTGTCCGGACAGATGGTAGACGGACATGGAAGCACCAGCAATGATATGCTATGCGCTTTTTTTTTTTGGTATATGCCTAAATTAGGTGCATTACATATGCTATACAAAGCATACCACACGCCAGATTTTTTACAGATTTATTTTTTCAGGCACATTATACACCCACTTAATGCACCTTGAAACTGGCTTGGAAGCGCCTCTTTTCTGACATGTCGCCCTTAATGTTCCCCACTCTTGTTAGTCTGAGGAACTTGTTTTCAAGGAATGGAAACATCCTGAAAGTACCAGCAGATTTTAATCGCTGGTGTACTATGGCAGACTTGCTCTGCACGGGTGTTTTGTGGTTTCATTACCTTCCCTTTGGGTGGATACTCAGGAGAAATTGTAGCTCTGTGTTTATCAGTGTCCATTTGGAGTTCAGTCATGCAGGATTGCAGTCTCTGCCCTGGAAGTGCCCAGGGTACCTGGGGCCCCTACCTTCTGGTTGACTATTGTTAATCAGGGCTTCTTTGTAAGAGACACTGCTAGTAATCCCGAGGGATACCTCTTGGTTACATTGAGGTGATGTGCAGACATTAATCGCTTAATAGGAGAGCTCTTTTGAGGTCGCACGAGGACCTGCTGTAGGAAAAACAATGCAGGGTTCCAATCTGCTGCACGGGGTTTACTTAGTGCTCAAGCTTAACCAGGAGGAAACAATGTAACAAGTGACCACTTGTTTTCAGGTGGCATGATTTACCCCTTACCGACATTTGACGTACCCATAAGTCAAGGTCGGGTAGGGGTTCCCGCAAATTGACGTATGGGTACATCATGGCGATATTGCGCGCTCACAAGCGGAGCTCGTAAGATCGCAATATATTACCGCTGGCATCATGCCGCATCCCCCACAGCCGGAGTGAGCTCCGGCTGCGGTGGATTAACCCTTCGATGTCGCGACCGATCCGGCGCAGTAACGGTGCTGTGCGCCGCTATTGATCTCCGTACCAGACAGCCCGGATGCTGAATGACAGCATCCGGGTTGTCTGATGACGTCACGATGCCCACAATGCGGGCAGCGTGACTGACAGTTGCCATGGAGACCAGTACACAGCTATAAGCTGTGTGCTGATCTCCTATTGTATGAACGATCTGACGATCGTTCATACAATTCCTCTCTGGGGAAAAGTGTAAAAAGTGTGAAAGACTAAAAAAAAAAGTGTAAAAAAGTTAAACACAAAAAAAAACACGTACATCGCCCTTTACAAACGCCAATCGCCCCCAAAAATATCAAAAATAAATAAAGTACCCATATTTGGTATCACCGTGTGTGTAACGACCCACCCTATAAATCTGTCACGTTAACCCGGATGGTGAATGCCGTAAAAAAAAACAACCCAAAAACAGTCACAGAATTGCGATTTTTGTTCATCCCGCAGCACATAAAATGGAGTAAAAAGTAATCAAAAAACTCAATCCATCATCAAAAGGTGCCAATTAAATCGTCAGTTCCCATCCCGCAAAAAAAAGTCCTTACGCAGCTCTGTATACGGAAAAAAAAATTAAAAGTTAAGCTATCAGAAGATAGCGATCGATAAATATTGTTTTACACAATAAAAACACATTTTTAGGGGGGCGTGGTTTGCCATGTAGGAGAAAGGACGTGCATTGCTGCAGCTCTCCTGGAGACCCCTCTTAAAACTTATCCAAAACACACTAATATGGCCGGAAAAAACAAGAAATAAAAAGAATCCCACTGCTGGCTGAGACTCCAGCAGAACCGCCTGGACCCCCATAGCCAACTGTTTTTGCCCCACTGCAGAACTTGAGGGAGGAGGACCCCCGCCCGGCCTGCACCAAGGGACCCGGCGCCATCTTGCATAGGAGCCGGCGAGCGGCCGCCACTTACTCAGCGCTGAAGCACAGCAAGCGACTCCGCAACCCACAACCCGGGACCCGCCCGACACAGTTTTAAGGGAACTGACGGCCTACCGTCCCCGGAGGCTTCCAGCCTGCATCCTCCGAGACCCGCCCGCTCCGACTTCCAGCGCCGTGCGCAGAAGGCAGAGCGTCACGGAGACCAGCAGCTCCGCGGACAAGCATCTTTTCGGCTGCAACAGCCCTGAGATTTCTCAGCGCCGCTTCAGACGCAAGGTCAGTTTACCTGCAGAGGGCGCGGCAGCCCGCCATGCCGGGCGCACCTTCCTGCGATCCCGCGAGTCCTGCCGGCACGGGGGGAAACACCCTCAGAGAGACCGGCTGCGTTGCTGAGGCGCCATCTTCCCCCGGGCGCCCCTGTTGGAGACTCCGGACTCCACTCACAGGGCATGTCAGTAACTGGGCGTTCTGAGACACCGGGGAACTTGCCTATGAGCCCACCCTGTCCACGGAGGAGACATCTCCCCCACTTCAGAATAGGGGAGCAGCTATAGGAACTGCCCTCACACAGCGTTATTTTCTGTTCTGGGCCCCTCAGGCGCCAGTGCACGCAGGGGACCTGATTCCTATAATACTCCCCACTGGAGCCAGCTCGACTGCCCTCTGCACCCACTCCACCCAGATCCCCTCCTTGACAACCAGGACCAGACCAGCAGCATATCGGTGCAGCAGGCGTACACAGTACGCCCTAATTGGCGGGATCCATTGGGATAACAAACCAACCCCTCAGGCGTTATGGTAGATACAGCTCCAATCCCTGAGCCCCTCTTGTGCGGGATCCCGGGGTGGCCCGTGTGATCGGATGGTGGGCCTGGTAGGTGGCTTGGAGGCGGTGGCGGGGTCCCCGGGGAGGGGTGCTGGACTCCAATCCACACACCTTTCCCATCATTGGGTCCCCCCTGCCCACGCTCTGATACCCAGCCTGTGACTCTGCGCTCCTTGAAGTTTGCCCCTGGATTCCCACCACAGAGAGCGCTTCTTGGGTTCGAGCCCCACTTTCCTCCATATGGGGGCAAGATAGCCCATCAAGAGACGTTGAGACAAGCCGTCCATCAACTCCAGTTACTCAAGGCTCCAGGACCCCCTGACAAACCGTGCCAATGCCCCCTGCAGCGCCCTACAGGTCGCTGGAATCGCACCCATAACACAAAAGCGCTGCTATCCCCTCCTACCTACCAAACAAATATTGCAATTAATAGGCCCGCGATATGCAACACGCGGGAGAAAAGGAACTCCTTCCGGTCCAATCCAGTGGTAGTGGAATCTCCAAACAAGGGTCACCAGCTGGAGAAGTCCCAGGAATCAAACGTTGAAACCTTTTGTCCTGTCTAACAGTCCACCTATCAAACCAGTGTCCAACAACTGCCATCTAACCGCACAATTGGTGGATGATTTGGGAGGAACCGATATCGTCGGAACAACATTAGACACAGAGGCCTGGCCGTAGGCGATCAAACAGGAGAACTCACCGCTGTTGTTGATGAAGAGATTTAACTACATCCTGGCAGGCCTGTAATGGGTTCATTATTAGTTTTGTTGAGTGCTCTACAGAGCGTTGATGACCACCAGAAACCGATCTCTCTCGGCCCCCTTGGACGTCCATCTGCAGGTCCACACTTTTCAATGTAAAGAAGAGATAATGCCTCAAAGCACGTCTCCTACCCAGATTGGAATTTGAGGGCACCAAACTGCAGTGTTTTCCCGACCTTCTTTAAGGCGCACCCTTCGACATAGAGAGGTGTGCGCAGAACCGCCTCTTAACTGCGCTTCAAGCCGAAAGATTCTGTATCGATGGGGTTTTCCCTTCTCCTACAAGTTCGACCACGCCGATAGAATGCTCATTTTCTCCGATCTCCAGAAGGACTTTGCCTAGGAGTTTCTCACGTCTCTCAGCCTCCCCGACATCTCCCTTCCCGGACTGTGCCTCGCGGCTGCTAGAGATTGACCTAAGTGGAGAGCCGCCCCAACTCCTTGAGAATCAAGACTTCGAGCACACCCTGATCCCTGCGAAGACCGCAAAGAGCCCAGACGTAGACAAGGGCCCGGATGAGCTCTCTCCACTCACTCTCGTCCCCGGTGCGAGAACCACAGCCGTGATGACAAGCAGTTGGAAGGACTTTATATCCTCCTGGAATCCTTACTTCCTCTCCATTGAACTAATGAGTATTCTAAAAGTCTTTTCCTTTCGTTTTCTGGTAAGCAATTGGCCCCCGTGGGCCTATCTCTGAGTGGCCCACTCTCTCTTTTTACTATTAGGTTTTCCCCTAAGGTCTATGGACGCCTCAGCAGTCGTTCATCTCCGTTTCAGCATTCCCACTTCTTTTTTTTTCCTCTGCCTAACTATAAAGGGTGTTTTAGTTGACTAGTATTGTTTTGCATGGGTTTTGCTACCTTCCTGCCCACGCAAACTCTCTAAACCGGGAGACCCATTTTGAACAGGGGTCTGGCCATGTTCTCAAACCCCACGCCACACAGTTTGCCTCTACCTTCCCGACGCCTTTCTTATTGTCAGGGAGGGAGATGTCATGACCAGGGTCCTCCTCCGTTGTGCGCACCCTCATTAGCAGGGGGGTCTCCGGGAGTTCGGCAGGCCGCTGAATATCGAAGTGGCACAACAAACAACCAATCTCCCTTCCCCCTTTTTTTTTTTTCTTTAGGTGACCATACTCTATAGCGCGCGCCACACTGTCTACTAATGCGAGATGATTCCCGCCCGTTTAGTTCAGGCCCTTATGCTTGTCCAATGGACTCTGGCAGTTAGTATTCTGCCTTTTGTAGGTAATTTGGCACTCCTTTTGTTGTGGCCTATGTTCATTTGTTTTCAGTTTTTGTTTCTGCTTTTGGTGTTGGAATTCCTCGCTCTTTTGGTGTGGTGCTTTCCACTCTGTATTCGGGTCCGGGGTGCTGTTGTTTGCCTGGCACTTCTAGACGACCTTAAGGCCAATATACGTATCGCGTCCCTTAATGTTAAGGGATTCAATTCCCCCGAAAAAAGATCCCAGATTCTCTTCCACTCCATAACAGAAAATCCCGAAATAGTCTTTCTTCCAGGAGACTCAATCTTCTCTCGATTCCCATATACAGTCCTATAGAAAACCGAAACTTCCCTGTCTGTGCCCACAATAGCATCCCTCCTGCAAAGGTCAAGGGAGTGGCGATCTTCTTTCATAAAATACACTCCCGGTTCACGATCATTGATACATATCGTGATGATGATGCTAGGGTTTTTGTTTGTGAAAGTCAAAATACGCAGGCTGGTCCTATATTCTAGCTATTATCTATGCACCAACACAGGACTAAGTCCCCTTCTATGGCCCGGCTTTGGATAAATGCTTCACTTTGCTCAGGGACAGATAGTATTAGGGGAAGATTTTAACCTTTGCCCTGAACCCCAAACTGTGACTCTACCGCTGCGCTGGTTTACCACGAGGATTCCATGTGCTCAACACAGTTAAAAAATAGCTCCACAGTATGCAGCTTGAAATGGTGTCTGGAGACTGCTCCATCCGCACTGAAGAGACTACACTATCTACTCCTTTTCCCCGCAAAATTCGTACTCTCTCGCATTGATTACATCTTCCCCAACATTCCCCTCCTCCAATAGTATTCTCAGGCCACATTGACGAGCGCTAACCCACTCGGATCATGCGCCGATCCATTGCGATCTAGCCCTTCCGAGGGTTTCCCAGAACAGGCATTTAATTGGAGGCTGAATGATTCACTTCTTTCCCGACTCATTCTGCCTGACAGAGCTACAAACATTCATGGAGTGCTTTGTCAAAGTACCTGAACATGACACGACCCCGCGAGAGGGCCTCCAGAATCCAATGGGAAGGCCCTGAAATAGTACTCTTAGAGTGTGTGCTTATTAAACACGGCGCGCGCCTTAAGAGGGAGCGCGGCAAAACTTCAATCCCTTCTGTCAAGGCTGACAGTCTTTGGAAGCCTCGCGACAAAAATGCTCGCCTCGCTCATTTCCATCCTGATCAGGCGGATTTGTTTCACCACCAGGGGAGGCTAGAGATAATATCTTAAGACTTCTCTCAAATCCACTATGCCCTAGCTCAGAACATCCATGACTTCTGTTCTCTGTCTCTGTGATGCGGATAAGGCCTGTTGCAAGATCGGGTTAACCTGGCCCTTCCTGAATGGTGTTTGTGGTGAGTCGTTGGTTATGGGGTTGTATTTCAGAGGGAAGACATGGCTCTCATAACTCTCCACAGGCCCAACGACGAATTAATGGGACTCTCTCGGCTCCATTGACTATTTGCAAATGGCACCAGACAGGGATGTCCCCTTCCCCTATTCTTTACATCTTGGCCATGGAGCCATCCGCTGCAGGCTTCGCAGCTGACCCCTGAGTTGAGGGCATCCAAGTGGAAGAACCATTTTAAGTGGCTCCGCTTTCGCGGATGACTTAACTTTTGTATACTACTAACACCGGCAATCTTCTCTACACCACGGTACTTAGGGTTTTTGGGAGAATATAGCTACATAGTATTCATAGGATCAATATGTCAAAGAGCCCCGCCCTTAGCCTGAATATCCCCTTAACTTTACTATCGTCCCTGAAGTCCTCCTTTCCCCTGTCCTGGGAGTTTTTTCGTCTTTAAGTATTTAGGAGGTCCAATCTCTTCTATCCTTAGACGTGATATATGACTTAAACTTTTGCAAAACCGTTTCTTGCATATTCCAGCAAGGACTTGAGAGGTGTACAGGAAGGACTTTCTCCTTGCTGGGACGGCATAAATATATTAAAAAATGAATGTCCTCCCGTGACTTTTATACCTCTTCCAAGGCGATTCTGTCAGACTTCCCAGGTCTTCTTTGTCCTCTTAATAAACTTGTGACACGGTTTGTTTTTGGACGCGGGACGCCCTCCCGAATATCAGCAGAGGACGCTGTCCCCCCCGAAAGGTTTGAAGGGTGGGTTGTACCCGTCCGGACTTTCGGGCCTATTACTTGCTGCAGTAGCGACTCGCTTTTCCTGGAATGCATTTTAATGGGGAATCCCTAAGCTCAAGGGATCAACTTTGAAAACAGACTCTATAAAGCGCCTATAGCAGCCTTGCCCTGGTTGCCCCTCTATCTTACCCAGCAAGCCTTGCGCGTACAATCCCCCCTAATAGTGCAAACGACCTCTTGGTCTGCAATCATATGCCTCAAAGAAGACAATCCTCACTCCGGGAGGCCCGTGCACCACGCTAAACTCGGAACCCAGCTGTCCGAGTCACCTCCTTAGCCTCTGACCCATTTACTGGGGAGGATCGGCGGTTGTCCCTCAGCATGGATAAGGTTTTAGCCCCGAGTGCGTTTGAAAACATATGAAGGAAACTTGGTAGATAACGTGGCTCGAAACCCCTTCGCCAGATTTCTCCATATTATCACTCACTAGCTTATGCTAAATGGAAAACAGACATTTGCAGTTCATTAAAGGCCCCATGTCCCCTCGATTGTGGTGGCCTTGGTAGATAATTCGGAGAAGGGTCTCTTTCGAGGTCATCTATAAGTCTGCTAAATCAGCTCGCAAATAATGATAGGCTCCCTTTTCAGAATATCTGGGAAAGGGATCTTCAGATAACCTTCGCTGATGAAAGAAATGGTCCACAACGTTTCAATTATCCATAATCCCTCATTTTCTACCAGTGCCCATCGAATTGAATTATAAAATTGTTACAAGGTGGTGACCGGGTCCCTGCGTTGTTTAACACTAAACTATTCCCTCCGTGCCGAGTGTTTGCTGGCGCTGTGGGACTTGGAAGAGAACTATGTCCCTCAGATCTGGTGGGCTGTTCTGTCCTGCAAGCCTTTTTGGGAAGAGGTGCTGATATAATATGCGAAGTGACAGGTATCCGGGTCCATAATTCCCCGGGCTTTCGGATCACTCCTCGGTTGATATTCCGCTGCCCTACGACCCTCCTTCAATCACATCAGATCTCGTTTCATGCTACTGCGGCCAATTGGTCATCCGCCAGACATGCGGTCCACGAGCACGCCCATTGCTGACGGATTGTTTTCGGGAGGTGCACGTCACTGCATGCGACTAGAGAATCAGACGGACTCACCGCTATGTCATGATAATATTGTACAACGTTTGGGAGGATTGGATCTCCTTTAGTAGGATCTGACCGAGACCTCGCCTGCTCCATCTGATACCCTCTTCCTCTGAGGAAGACTTGCTGGAGGCTGAAATGGAGTTTGGGAAGTAGAAGCATTGCCAGCCTTGGTCTGTCTACAGGAGGGGAGGTGTCACCGAGGAGCCGTCGATCTAGTTGCTGTTTTTTTTTTTTCTTTTTACTTTTTTTTGTTGTTGGTCCTTCAGGGATCTGTTCGAACTTTTCTTTCTTCTTGTCTTTTTTTGTTTTGTGTGCTTTTTATATGCTTCAAAGTGTTGGTTACTCGCTCGCTTCCTTGGTGTGCCTAACTCATATAAATTTGCTCAGCTTGTATGGGTACTTACCCAGACCTGAGGGGTGATGTACGACCTGGGCAAGGTGGGGGTTCCGATGAAAGCCATATAGGGAGTTATCCACATTTGCGCTTATCCTTCAGATCAGGACGTTTGTTATTTATATATGTCCATGTTAAGCTGCACTCATTATTTGTTTTAATTTTTGAATGCTTACTTTTCATTTGAACCTGGTTACATTTGTTGATTGCTCTAATTTCTGATACTTACAATAAAACTGTTTTTAAAATGGATAAAAAAAAAACACATTTTTAAAAAAAATGTGTGCTTCCTCATAAAAAACTATATAAATTGGGTATCACCGGAATCGTCTCAACCCACAGAGTAAAACTAACATTTTCACGGATAACTGCAACTTTGAGTCGCTATAGGAAAAATGAAAATAAAAAACACTGCTAGATGCCCCAAAAACAATGGCGGAACTGCGTTTTTCCCCCCATTTTCATGGCCCAATGCGAATAAAAACGACGGCACAATTGTGCGCCCAAAATGCAAAATACACCCCTAGATGAGATTCCTGAGGGGTGTTGAATCCAAAATGGGTTCAACTTCTGAAGGTTTCACCTGTTCTAGTACTTTGGGGGCTTTCAGATGCAGACATGGTCCTCACCAAAATCTGCTCCAAAAGAACAAATAACACTTCTGTCCTTTGTACACACCCTGTCCATGTTCCCAAACAGCAGTTTTAACAAACCCACATGTAGGTTATTGCCGAACTTTGAAGAAATTGCGTACACAATTTGTGGTGTTTTTTTTTCCCCAGGATTCCCTTGTAAAAATTAAACATTTTCAGCTAAAATTGCAGATTATCGGAAAAAATAATTTTCAGAGCCGAACGCTAAAAAAATTTGTGAAACACCTGTGGGGTCGATATACTCACTGCACCTCTGGATATATTCCTTAAGGTGTGTAGTTTCTAATATGGGGTCTTTTTAGGTTAGTTTATTAGGTTTTGGCACCTTAGGGTGTCCACAAACCTGAAATGGCGCCTAATGAAAATGAGACCCCAGAGTCCAGTAGGTGCTCATCCTATTCTGAGGCTTGTGGTTGAACCAAATAGCGCATTGGGGCCACATATGGGATATCTCTGAAAACGTCAGAATCTGAGGAAACGATATTAAGCTGCATTACCATGGTCACATCTACTATGTTCTAGTGAATAATGAATAAAAATTGAAAATCTGCAAAAAAGTGAAATTTTGAAATTTCACTTCCACTTTGCTTTAATTTCTGTGAAATATCTAAAGGGTCAACAAACTTCTTAAATGCTTTTTTAAATACTTTAATGGGTGTAGTTTCTTAGATGGGGTCATTTATTGGGGTATCTCCTGTCCTTCGCCGCGGCCTCAGCTGTCGCCGTGTGTGTTCCTGGCGCCGCTGCTTGCCCGCCTGCGGTTGCTGTGCGGCTTTTCCCGTGCTGGCCATGCTGCTCCTCCATCTGGGCTGCTGCCCTGACTCAGTGTTGCTCTAGAGAGGGTGGCGGCGGCCACATCTTCCACTCATTTAGTCCCACAGTGTGCAGCGGGGTTGTGCTTCCTCTTCCAATCCCTTTCCACCTGTGTGTTTATAAGCCTGCTCCTCCCTACACTCCCTGCCTGATCCTTGTTGTTGCATGTTGTGTTCTTAGTGTCTCATGTTGTGTCATGTTGTCTCTTGTTGTAGTCTGTTGCTGTGTGTTTTCTGATCTTGTTTGTTAGCAGTCTGGTGTGCACACGCTGTCTTGTTTGTGTCTTTGTGGTTTCCTCTATATTTGGTTAGTCTCTATGTTGGTCTCCTTGTGTCTTTGTCTGTGTCTGTGAGTTCCCTTGCCTTGTTCTCTGCCTGTGTTCCTGCCCTGGTCGTGCCTTGGTTCCTTGCCTGAGTTTAGCTTTAGTCTCTGCTTGTTCTTGGTGTTGTTTTCAGTCTGTCTATGTATTGTTCCTTTGCCTTATGTTTAATCCTCCTGTTTGGCATCCGTTTTGTCCTGTCTTTGTTTGTACCTGCACATATCCATATCTAGTCTGCTTTGTCTCTGTTCCTATTCTGTTGGTGCCTAGCTTTGGCACTTCTGGCCTGTTGGTCAGCTGCCACTGCTGGGGACTGCTCTAAGGTCGCACCTGGTGGCTGTTGGGGTAAGCCATCCTTACCATCAAAGGCTCTGTGAAGATCCCCGACGACCACTTAGTTATGCCCCCTTGAAGCAAGCCCGGCAGTGGTCCAGTGGGTCCACTACCCGCTTTACCCGCTCATCCGTTACAACTGGTCCCTAAAAAAATCTATTTTGCAAATTTTCTTGAAAATGTGATAAATTACTACTATATTTCTAAGCCCCTTAATGTGGTAAAAAAAAAATAATTTAAAAGATGCCAACCTACAGAAGACATATTATTATTATTTATTTTAAAGCGCCATTGATTCCAGGGCGCTGTACATTCGAGGGGGTTACATACATTACATAAGTCAAACGAGTACAGTGATAAGGGATAATGACAATTGGCACGACAGAGGGAGAGAGGACCCTACCCGCAAGGGCTTACAATCTACAAGGAGGGGGAAAGAGACAGGAGGTGAGGGGCAGACATGTCTGTGGTGGAAGTAGTGACAAGTTTAGTGAAGGTTATAGGCAAGCCTGAAGAAATGGGTTTTCAGGTTGCTTTTGAAGTTGGTGACATATGGTAGATGCTAGCTATAAAAATTTTTGAGTGGAATAACTGTCTTAGACGCAGAAATTTTTTAACTTTTTCATTGAAATTTTCATGATATTTTGATATTTTTTCACAAATAAAAAAGGACTTTTTGGACCAAAATGTATTACTAAATTAAAGCACAATGTGTCACGAGAAAGCAGTCTCTGAATCACTTGGATAGGTAAAAGTGTCAAAAAGTTATTCTCACATAAAGTGACACGTCAGATTTTAAAACCAGGGCTCTGTCAGAAAGGCCTTGCAATACTGCGCAGCCAGGCACATTACCGCACCCTGTCTGGCGCTTAATTGGTGTTGGTGCTGGAACCTGTGTGTCTAATTATGGGTTGAATTACAAAGGTCTCCTCTTTTTCCGGAGGGAGTGTTTTATGTGTTACCTCTCCTCTTAAAACAGCATAGTTAATTCTAGATCACAGCTGCCGGGCTATGCTCCTATTCAGGAAAGTCACAAAGCAGCAGGTGCAAGCGTAGTTATGTGCATACCTAGTTATCCCCTCTCTCAGTTGGGATGTAAATGTCATTCCACAGGAGATCAAATGTGTTTCTACTGTAAACACACCTCAGTTATGTTTCTCCTCTCACACGTGGGATGCAAAGGTCATGCCACAGCGCATCAAATGTATTACTGCCGTGCACATGCTTAGCCAAGCGTTTCCCTCCAAGGGCTGCAGTTGTATTGCATATACCTAATTATCCCCTCTCTCAGTAGGGAGGCAAGTGTCATGCCTCAGGGCATCAAATGTATTACTGCTGTGCACAGGTGTTTCCCTCCACATGTGTATTGTGCGTACCTAATTATCGCCTCTCGCTGTGGGGATATAAATGTCATGCCGCAGAGCATCAAATCTATTGCTGCTGTGCACATACCTAGTCATATTGCTTCTCCCACTGATGGAAGGTAAATGTCATGTCACAGGACAGCAGGTGTGTTGCTGACAGGCGCTTGCCTAATCGTGTGCCCCTTGTCAGAGGTGCAATGTTGCTTTGCCACCGGGCTGATGTCATGCCACAGGGCTGCTGGTATTTTGACTGCAGTGCTTCACCACTTCACCAAGTGGTTGGAAGCTTGATGCCAGGTGAATCTCGCTCCTTTGCTCTAGGGCAAGAGATATGATTCGCCTATGCATGTACCTAACCCTATTCTTTGTTGTACAGGACAGCACGGTCCAATCTTGCTATGCACGTATTTCTCTTATGTTCCCCCTGGGTTGAGTGGAACGATGTTTCTTGGGTTTTTTAACCTGATCTGCAGAACAGCATATATATAGCGCTCCTATGCGGGCTTCCACCTGGGCTCAATGAGTATGTGATGGGATTTCTCCACAGGGCAGGTTTTTAGCTTGCTATACAAGCATCGGATCCCTCGTCCTCATGTTGTGGCTTGGGAATGCGGATTACCTTTTTTCACCAGGGGATGTCTCCCACTCGGGTGAAGTTTACAAGCACTTGTCCACCGGATTAGGAACTTGTGTTCCCTGCAGGTGGTTAGAAGCCCACTTTCGGAAAATGGGAGGAGTTGATACGGTTCAGGCTTGTCAAAGCAGCCGAATATGCACTTTATGTTAGAAGGGCATCGGCTGGCACAGTTTCTCCTTTTTCCTTGGGTACCCAACTGTCTTTATCATGCGTTCGTCCACATTACTTTTTCCTTGGAAGGGTAATGGTGGGTGTGGTTTTTACAACATATCTTAGATTGTTGTTCATCAGGGTTCGCTTACTCTCCCTCTGGGATAGAATTATTGTTGGGGAATGTTCCCTCTTTCTCTAAAGGTGGTAACAATGTTATTTCCCTTATATTTATTTCCTGATGGTCACAGTGATCTGACGGGGCACAGGAGTAGACATGTGTTCCTCCCTTTCCTATCTTAACAGAATTCTCTAAATCGGCTGGCTGGTGCTTGTTTTTAACGGTTAGACGAACACTGGTTCCTGGTCTCCAGTACCGTAGTTCAGGTCATAACCGGTTTCTTGAGCTGGTTTAGACGCAGTCTTTTAATAAGGCCAGGCAACTGCAGATTTATTCAGGTTGCCCAAGCAGCCTAATAGGTTGTGACAAGTTCCCATCCCTGTATGTCCTTTAAGGGGATGCAGGCCTGACATTCCTAGTCCATCCTATATTGCCATTCCCTTTTTGGGAACTTGGTATCATCATCCTTCATTATGACCAAGCTTTTTATTGCAGGGAGATGCCTTCAACCTTCTACTTCTTGGGCAGAGAGTGGCCTTGGGAGATCCTTCCCACCATGACAATCTAGAGGACTCTCTAGGTCATGCTCGCAGCTTCTTTTATCTCTGGCTAGTGGGTTTTACACTGCTCAGCTAGGCATTTTCTGTCAGGAGGCTTGGGTCTCCTACCAAATGCACTCAACTTGGCATCACAGCTGTCTATCGTATTTGTGTGTCCAGTATCATGGCTTGTGGGCACCAGTGGTCTCAGCTATGACCTTTTTCGAAGCCCATCCGCCGTCCCCTGGGGTCTACGTTCCTAGGTTTCACTCTGTCCTGGTATCTCTTAGGCCTGAACTTGCAGGCTCAATTATATTTAGGTCATCCTAGCCCATGGTCCTTCCCAGTTGGTTCCTGGGCATGGTCGTCTGCACACATGCAGTCCAAGTGTTCCTTCCGCCAGCGGGTCATTCTGCTTGCTGGGCGACTCACTAGACAAGGAAATTCTGCTTCCGTCCCAAGTTTTTAGCGATCTCAGCTGGGGCCTGGATCTCCTGCGCTACTTTTGGGGAACTTGGGTTGTCCCCTTCATGAGGGTCACCCAGTTTGGGTTTAGTACTGTAACACCACTGTGGTGGCGTATCATGATTGTCACAAAGGAGCCAGGTTTCCTGAAAGCCACGAAGTTCTTCCGCTAGGCGGAATGCGGGGTTCCGTGGCGGGCAGGGATTGTCATCTCAAGAGAGTAAAACTGGTTGGCCAATCTCCTCGGCCGTACATCGGTAGATCCCTGGCATTTGTCTCTTCTGCCAGAAGGGTTTCAACTGCTCTGCCGAAGGAGCAGCTCTTCAGGCGTCGATCTGTTGTATCCTGCCTCATTTATCTGCTCCCAAATTTGAAATTCAGATGCCATTCAGGTTGACTTACGCTATAGACGTGCTAATTCTTCCGTTAATTCACCTAACGCTGGTCCACCCTTCGGTACCCCTTCCTTTCCCTCCTTTTTCAAGAGCTTAAATGACTCAAGAGCGAGAGGATGCTAACCACACTTATCTCTTCATTTTGGCCCCGCAGAGCAGGGTATGCAAATCTTGTTGCTTTCCCTCCTAAAAATACTTTATTCCACCCCACTTTGCCTCAGCTCTGTCGCTTAGCATGGTGGTTGGAGCCACAATTTCAGAATTGTGTGATTGCACAGATTCTGTGGTATAGACCATATTTCACATTTGCAAGCCGCGTCCTGCTGCATTTGTTTTCATACTGGAAAACCTTCTCAACCTGGTGCGAGATATGTGGTTGTTACCCATGGGTTTTGGCTACCGCGTGATTACTGCCCGTCAGGCAGGTCTGGGACACAGCCTTGACGTTTTTCTCCCTGAAGGGTCAGATTTCTACCCTCGGTGCATTTTCAAGTATACCTGCCATCATCCTCAGGACAAGAATTGTTTTGAAGAGGATCGCTTGTTCTGCTCCACCTGTTTGTATCTTGATCCAGCTGTGGAGCTTTAGACTTTTTTGAATGCCACTGTAATTCTCTCCTTAAGGTGGTATCAACAGGCCACCTTAATGAGGATAGAGTGCGGACCTTTATTTGCCTCTCTCCTTCGCATCCTCAGGAGGGGTCTCTAATTTGTTGAGACGTTGTCAGGGCCATTTAGAGCTTCTTCACCGTCATTGAATGATTCAGGTGTTCCAATTCCCTTCTGGTTGTTCCAGAGGGTCCGGCTACGGATCGGGTGCCTCAATGGGATTCAGTCTGCAATCTCAGAAGTCTATGGTCCAATGGTGAACCTCTCTCATCCGGGTCACCGTTCATTCCACTCGAACGGCGCTTCTTGAGGTATGGCGCCTCATGCTTCGACTTCCCAGTTCTGCAAGGTTGCGCCCTGTGCATCAGTTCATACAGTTTTTACTAACTTCTACCTATATTTTAGCCTCGACGAACGCAGGCCTTGGCCATGGGATATGGTCCACAGTGGAGTGCTAACCAATTCACACTGCCGCGAATAAATGCCTTTCAAATTTTTTTTACCCATCCTCAATGTCTGCTTTTGGACATCCCAAGGTGCTGTGTCCCCCAATGATATTGATGAGAAATTCGGATTTTTGTACTCACCGTAAAATCCTTTTCTCGTCTGATTCATTGAAGGGACACAGATACCTCTGTCTTTGTATTATTATTTTTTCCGATTCCCATCTGGCGTTCTCTCCTTGGAATCAGACATCTTTTGTACCAACTGATTAGACTGGTGTCAGGAGGAGGGATGTAGTCCATTTGGGCAGAACCAACACGTTTGGTCCCGCCTAGTGTCAGCCTTCTAGGGTGAATGCCTATACCCAAGGTGCTGTGGTCCCCAATGAATCAGACGAGAAAATAATTTTACGGTGAGTACAAAAATATGAATTTTCTAAGTGCTATTAATTTAGTTGACCAGATTGTATACTTGCTAAGTCCTACTATTTAAAGAAGTCAGAACTTTAAAAACTCATGACAGGTCAACAATTAACATTGAATAAGAAAAGATGGCAGCCTGCAGTGATGAACAAAACTCAATGAAGATCTCCAGGTACTAATTCATCATATAAGGGTCGGAACACGCTATAAGTTACCTTCTATCTTAAAAATGCAATCTTTCAAATAGGTAATGTTAAAAGGGTTATTTCACCATGCTGTTTCTCGGAGTCACAGGGAGCTTCAGATTCAGTTCCTCACTTTTCCTGGTAAGGCTGTCGGTGGTTCTATAGCAATGATTAGCATATTAGCTCAGTATTCCCAGCTCTTCTAATTGCACTGACATCACTGCAGGATCTATAGTGCAGGAAGCTTCAGAGCTCTAATTAAACAATTGAAAGTAATTTATCTTCTTTGTGTGTTAAAAAGAACTCCCTGTTCTCAAGCTATAACGGATGAGTTCATTGATTTCTATAAAAAAATTATATAACTTTAAAGATGACTCTTCTGTCCCACAATTAACATTAGAACCCGAGAACATCATCTCAAATAGATACCCTGAATGCTTTGTTTTCTCAAACAAAGGTGACAAAGACAGTTCATTCTCTCCCAAGAGGTAAAACCCTGGGGCCTGATGGATTTTCAAATGAATATTATACTTTTATCCCTGTTTTAAATCCTCATATGACTGACCTTCTTAACTCTGCTATGAAGAAAGGTAGCTTTTCCTCTGAAATTATCCAGACAATTGTCACTATACCTAAACCTGGGAAGCATTCGGATATTTGTGCTAATTGTAGACCCATTTCTCTTTTAAACTCGGACACAGAAGTCTATGCAAAATGAATTGCTGTGAGACTACTGTCTACTCTGCCTTCTATGATTAAAGCAGATCAAGTTGGGTTTACAAAAGGAAGGCAGACCCCTGATGGCACAAGACGTTTCATATATTCTTTTTCGGATAGAATCTGACAAATGGCCTTCTTTGCTCTTATTGTTGGACGCGGAGAAGGCATTTGACTAGATACACTGGTAATTCGCCTTACAAACTTTAATTACATTTGGATTCTTAGGTTCCATCCTACAAGCTATTAAAGGCATTGTGTTGCAAATTTTTTATTTTTTTGCAGTAATGTGTGTGTTTTCTATAACCCTTTTATTCTCAGTTGGTGTAATTTTGATTGTGAGTCTGTAAAGAGAGTTATAGAGATTCCTGTGTGTGTGAGCCCTGCCCCCCTTCAGAGACAGTCCTCTGCTCTGTGAATTGCACGACATTCAGGAAGCTGCCATGAAGTAAACACTGTAGGTAAGAGACTTGGGACAATTCCTGTCTCATTAGCTTAAGTGAGAGTCCTCAAAGCCCCTCCCTGCTGTGAGCTCAGCTCTGCTCTATTGTCTGGAGGGAGCAGGGAACCACGGCTGTGGAGCCCAGAGGAGCAGCTACTGAATGTCTGCTCAGCAAGGCTGCTCAGCAAGTGATCGTGCTTTTGTCGCTAATGATTTTTGCACAATTCAAGATTTTTCTGCTAATTTTAGTTCTCTCGCTTCTGACGTTAAGAATGCTTTTTTATAACAGATTTTGGCGCAAGCATCGTTTTTTTAACGGATTTTTGCCCTAAAATCCTTTTATTTACAGATTTTGACACTAATAAAATTCTCTCGCTTCTGACGCAAAAAAAATCTTTTTTTACGGATTTTGCCGCTAAAATCGTTTTCTTTATGGATTTTGGTGCTAATAAAGTTCTCTGGCTTCTGATGCTGAAAATTTGTTTCTTTACAGATTTTGCCGCTATAGTCCGTTTTTTTACGGATTTTGCCGCTAAAATCTGGTTGTTACGGATTTTGACGCTAAATTCCGTTTCTTCACGAATTTTGACGCTAAACTCAGTTTGCTACGTATTTTGACGCTAAACTCCGTTCGCTACGTATTTTGACGCTAAACTCCGTTCGCTGCGGATTTTGACGCTAAACTCCGTTCGCTGCGGATTTTGACGCTAAACTCCGTTTGCTGCGGATTTTGACGCTAAACTCCGTTCGCTGCGGATTTTGACGCTAAACTCAGTTCGTTGCGGATTTTGCCGCTAAACTCAGTTCGCTGCGGACTTTGACGCTAAACTCAGTTCGCTGCGGATTTTGACGCTAAACTCCGTTCGCTGCGGATTTTGACGCTAAAATCCGTTCGCTGCGGATTTTGACGCTAAACTCCGTTTCGCTGCGGATTTTGACGCTGAAATCCGTTTCGCTGCGGATTTTTGCGCTGAAATCCGTTTCGCTGCGGATTTAGGCGCTGAACTCCGCTTCGTTGCGGATTTTGGCGCTGAACTCCGCTTCGTTGCGGATTTTGGCGCTGAACTCCGCTTCGTTGCGGATTTTGGCGCTGAACTCAGTTTCGCTGCGGATTTTGGCGCTGAAATCCGCTTTGCTGTGGAATTTGGCGCTGAACTCCGTTCGCTGCGGATTTTGACGCTGAAATCAATTTCGCTGCGGATTTTGGCGCTGAAATCCGATTCTGTCGGACTCAAACATGTATCTAACAAATAGCAGTGTGATTTTCATTGCTTTTAATATGAAACAAGTATCGGAGTTCAGACGAGTGATCTCTGATGGGTCTCATTGCTTCTTTTGGATCCATCTTTTGGATCTGTTCCACGAATTGACATCGATTCTTGATCCTAAAGACGCAGCAGGAGCTCTATTTAAAACTATATGGATTGATCCTGCTGCATCCAACACACATCCAAACACACAGCTGCATGTTGGATACATGTTGGATCTGTTTTAGATCCGATTGTTGCAGTGGTTTTGGATGCGATTTTCTGAACCAACACGGATCCATAAATGCAATAATGTGCTGTACATCCCCTTTTGTAGGGCGGAGTCACACCCAATGGCTTGATTTATGCAGACATTAAAAACCAGACTTGAAGACAAGTAAAAAACGTGCCATAAATGGCCGTTTTTTCCAAAAGCTTTTGACAGTCAGGGACAAAAACTCAGTTTTAAGAAGGTTTTTAGGATTTGGTTTTCAGGCGTTTTTTGTCCACTGCAGGGTAGACACAGCCTAATGTTCACATGTGAACTAAACGAATATTAGTTCTTAGGATCTATGGACCTTGGCCACCTGTGGATACTTGTGAGCAGGGATGCATATCCATAGTGAAATAGAGTAAGGGTATGTTAACACGGCGTCTTTGGATCCGTGTTGAGTCCGAAAAGTGCATCCAAAAATGCAGCGTCTTTTGGATGCAAAACGCAGCTGAGTGTTTGGATGTGTGTTGGATGGAGCAGGATCGCACCCTAAAGTTTTACATAGGGCTCCTGCTGCGTCTTTTGGACCAAGACTTGATATGTCACTTCATGGAACGGATCCGAAAGACACAGTGAGACAGACATCAGAGATCACTCGTCTGAACACCGATGTGTGTTTCTAATAAACTGCAATGTATAATCACACTGCTGTTTATTAGATAAAGTGCTTGGGTCCGTTTGGGGACTGACAGACCGATCCAAACACGTATCCAAAAGCGTATGTTACACTGAGTCAAAGACGCTGTGTGAACATACCCTAAATGTAATCACAATTTCACTCTGATTATTCTTTTTTCAGCTATGGATACACAGCAGCTCTGTATGGTGTCCTCAGAGTCTACAATCCCCATCCCCCTCCTTATGCACACAGGGGAGGTGGAGGCATGTGAGGTCACCACCAGACCAGCCCACAATTAAAGCAAGACGTATTTCATGCTCTTTGTACAAGAGACAAACACTTTTTTTCTTGGATGTGCTCCCTCTGGTGGGAAATATTGAAAATTATTATGCATTTCTTAATATTTACCACAAATTGAATGAAATAAAAAAAAATATGCTTAAAATGTAGACAAAAATGAACACACAATATTTCATCAATAAAAAAAAAAAAATTTGATGACAGATTCCCTTTAAATCTCTTTACAATTCTCCCTTGGAAAGAGTTCTCTCTAATGTGTTTGTGTCTAGGCCTTCCAGATCACTAATGGGACGTGTCAGGGATGTCCTTTCCACTTCTTTTATTCTCTCTGGTTATATAACCTTTAGCTGAGAAAATTATATCTTGTGCTGACAATAAAGGTATACCGTATATACTCGAGTATAAGCCGACCCGAGTATAAGACGAGGCACCTACTTTAGCCACAAAAAACTGTGAAGACTTATTGACTCAAGTATAAGCCTAGGATGGAAAATGCAGCGGCTTCTGATAAATTTCAAAAATAAAAATGTCCCCCATAGGCAGGTATAGGCAGTTTAATGTCCCCCATAGGCAGGTATAGGCAGTTTAATTTCCCCCATAGGCAGGTTTAGGCAAGTATATGTCCCCTATAGGCAGGTATATGTCCCCCATAGCATGTATAGACAGGTATATATCCCATATAGGCAGGTTATAGGCTATTTAAGGCAGGTTATAGGCAGTTATATGTTCCCTATAGGCAGGTATGTCACTATAGGTAGGTATAGGCAGGTATATGTCCCTATAGGCAAGTATAGGCAGGTTATAGGCAGGTATATGTCCCTATAAGCAGTTTATAGGCAGGTATATGTCCCTATAGGCAGGGCTGTTTAAAAAATATATATATATAAGCACTCCCTCGCTGCTCCGACTCCCGGGCACTCTGTGTTCTGGCACAGGGGGCGTGATGTCATCAGGCCACGCAGGCAGCGTGATGACATTGCGCACTGCCTGTGCCGGAGACTCCGGAAAGCTGCATGTCTGCCTGAGGCCTTCCGGAGTTCTATTGCGGAGCAGGGAGCGCTCACTCTCTGCTCCGCAATATAATCTTCGGCTGTATGCGCTCCCAGGAGGCACATACAGCTGCACAGATTGCTTACAGCGCATGGGTCACCGCAGTGCCGGGACACGGTCAGCTAACTCGGTCTTCAGCTGTATGCGACTCCCAGGGGAGTTGCGTACAGGTGGAGTGTCCCTGCCGGCGCCCGTGCGGTGACATAGACTTGAGTATAAGCCGAGGACGGCTTTTTCAGCTCATTTTTTGGGCTGAGAAACTCAGCTTATACTTGCGTATATACGGTATTTATTATGTGAGAGGTGGATCCGATAAACTTATTTGCAGATGATTTTATTCTGGCAATTTCAAATGTAGAAAAATCCCTACCTTTCCTCATGAACATCCCATTCAAATGGCAGCATGAATCCATCCCCTAGCTTACCAATAAAACCCAATTTCCCTCCCCTAATTAAATCCCTTCAACAAGAATTAGACAGAATATCTAATTTCGATAACATGTGGTTGGGTAGAATAATCCTCTTTAAAATGATTATATTGATAAAAAATGTTGTACTTTCTACGTACTCTATTTATTCCCCTCTCCAGGGCTAAATTTACAGTTTTTCATAAGCAGATGAATAACTTTATATGGCAAAGTAAACGATCTTGACTAGCGCTTATGAATCCAGGGGGGACTTGGGGCTTCCGTATCTACAATTTTATCATATGGCTTCGACCATTGAACAAGTAAAATTTTAGTGGCTCCCTTCTCTGACAAGTTATAGGCATTTATAGAGGCTGATCTACTAGGTGTACACTCTCTTAAACTGTGGTTACTTAACCCTTACAAATCAGATTCACAACTCTCCCCTGCTGCACTGGAAATCCTTAAATCCCAAACTCTTCCTCTCTACACCAAGTTTTCATAGTAATATACCAACCTCCTCATTACCCAGAAACATCACAAACCTTTCACTAGTAGAATAGGAATCTAGAGGTACCAATTCTGTTGATGATCTTTATACCAACGACAATATTTGTTCCTTTCAAAATCTGGCCAATACTTATTGCATTCCCGAAAAGAAAATGTTTAGATGTAGCCTTTCTAAAAGAAAATCCTTTAAAGAAGTGTGATATTCTGCTGCCTATTTATAGCTTATTTAATAGCCCGACTTCTATATGCCGAAAAGGCTTGTATTTACCACAACTGCTAACATAATTTATTGTGAAAGGGACCGTGGGAAAACTTTCTCTCTACACAAATGGCTACTTACCCTAAAATGGGCTCGTAAATCACCTGCTTCTTCAAATTTTGGAGAGCAGTACCAGAAATGGATCACCAGATTGTATTACACTCCTATCTTTCATAACCATCTGTTTCTTCACTCTGCTGGAGATCATGTGGTTCCCATGGTTCTGTAGTCCATATCTTCTGGCAGTGTCCATGTATTAGCTCTTTCTAGGCAGCTATGTTCAATATAATTTAAAAGTTTGCTAAGATTCCCTATCATGATACTCCTGAATTTGCCCTTTTTCTAACTGGTATTTTGGTATTGACAAAATTCCTCCCATCAAGTGGGTTTTAGTATGCCACATACTACATGCTAGGTTAACAATCACGAGACACTGGTCCACATGTTCCCCCTCTATCTCAGAAGTAACAGACATAGGGTGACATGTATGTGTGGTGATGCGCCAGTATTCTGGTGTCCTTCCAGCCCAAAACCTGGCGCAGCCCTGTTCTCTAGATGTATGAGCAAGCGCACTCCAAAAGTAGGCACTTTTTGCGTTGTCTGCAGCGCTTTGCAATGCAGCAAGATGTGGGGGCGTTCATACATACAACCGTATGAATCTACACATTTATGACTGGAGGATGCCAAAACTAGGTGCATTACTGCTGGAACAGCCAGACAAAGTTAAAAGTGGTCTACCTAAGATTGAGTTGTTGTAGCAGAACTACAATGCCCCAAATCTATGACCTGCAGTAGAACAGGTTCATACATTCTGGCACATTCTACACTGCTTTAAAGTTATTTAGAACTGGCCTCTTTGCACCTAGATTATACATGTTGCCCATAGTGTCTACGAAAAAATGTTGGCCTACTGAGGAGGTTCTGCTCCCAAATATTTTCCTGCCTGGTCTTTATGGTTGAAGCAATATCCGGCTCTAAATAGTTAGGTAATATACCTATTTGGTTTTCCTAGATAGAATCGAATAGTACGGTTGAAACTAAAAGGCATCTACCCATCTCCTATCTCCCTAACCTCCCACCCTCCTTATTTTCTTTCCCTCACAATGTCAAATATCTTTTGGCCTGGCTCAGGCACCCGGGCGCAATGTGACCACTGTCATTCTATCATACATGTACCCAGGAAGTACAAAAAGGATAGTAAGGCCCCATTTATATGATGGATTTTCAATGCAGAATCTGGGTGTATTCTTTATAAAAATGTACGTGAATTCTACTACTAAACTATGTCCCTTTATCTTCATAAACCACAGTGCATATTTTACTGATGTAGATTTGTAAATTTATATAAAAAGTAAATGTTGCTTATTGGTGCTTATGCAAATTAGCTCTATTAATTGCTACTATATAGACAGTAAAATTCCATGGCAGAAATCTGAACACATCACCTTAAATTTCTGCTGCAGATCTGAAACAGTGTTTTTGTTTACACTTTCTTAGGATGCTTTCACACAGCATTAAAAAAATGCACAAAAAACACACTGTGTGAAAGCACCCTTTGAGTTTTCAAACTGTAATTAATTTATGCCCTGAGGTACATAAATCACAGTTTTAATTTTATGCTCAAATAAACATTCCCATTCCAAACTGAATTGTTATGTATATGCTTTTTTTTATTTACAGATTTAAAGCCGATGTTCAAAGTCTCCTTAAGCAGTGTTTTAACAGGAAGAAAATTCCAGGTATGCATCACTGCCACCTTTTTGCCAATTGTCATGAGCTAACATCAAAACTTTATTTAGTTAAATTGTAATCACTCTCAGAAATGAGTGAACATAAAAGCTTTATTATTTCTGCACTGTTGGTAGTGTAAGCACTCATGTCACTATATACAAAGAAAAACAGCTTCTACAGTATTATACACAATGTTTTTGTTTTATCACTGTTAACATTTGTTTTGACATATACCGTATTTTTCCGACTAACCGTATATACTCGAGTATAAGCCGACCCAAGTATAAGCCAAGGCACCTACTTTTGCCACAAAAACCGTGAAAGCTTATTGACTCGAGTATAAGCCTAGGGTGGAAAATGAAGCTGCTACTGGTGAATTTTAAAAATAAAAATAGATACCAATAAAATTATATAGGCAGGTATAGGCAGTTTAATGTCCCCCATAGGCAGATATAGGCTGGTATAGGCAGTTTAATGTCCCCCATAGGCAGATATAGGCTGGTATAGGCAGTTTAATGTCCCCCATAGGCAGGTTATAGGCAGGTATAGGTCGTAATAGGCAGGTATAGGAAGCTATATGTCCCCATAGGCAGGCTATAGGCAGGTAATTGCCCCCATAGACAAGTTATAGGCAGGTATAGGTCCAACTAGGCAAGTTATAGGCAGGTATAGGTCCCCCTAGTCGGGTTATAGGCAGGTATAGGTCATTATAGGCAGGTATAGTCCCCCTAGGCAGGTTATAGGCAGGTATAGGTCCCCTAGGTAGGTTATAGGCAGGTATAGGTCGTTATAGGCAGGTATAGTCCCCCTAGGCAGGTATAGGTCCCCCTAGGTAGGTTATAGGCAGGTATAGGTTGTTATAGGCAGGCATAGTCCCCCTAGGTAGGTTATAGGTCCCCCTAGGTACGAAATAGGCAGGTATAGGTGGTTATAGGCAGGCATAGTCCCCCTAGGTAGGTTATAGGCAGGCATAGTCCCCCTAGGTAGGTTATAGGCAGCCATAGTCCCCCTAGGTAGGTTATAGGCAGGTATAGTCCCCCTAGGTAAGTTATAGGCAGGCATAGTCCCCCTAGGTAGGTTATAGGCAGGCATAGTCCCCCGGTTGTTATAGGCAGGCATAGTCCCCCTATGGTAGGTTATAGGCAGGCATAGTCCCCCTATGGTAGGTTATAGGCAGGCATAGTCCCCCTATGGTAGGTTATAGCCAGGTATAGGCCCCCTAGGTAGGTTATAGCCAGGTATAGGCCCCGCTAGGCAGGCTATAGGCAGGCATAGGCAGCATTTTAAAACAAAAAAAACCCACTTACCTGGCTCCCCGCTGCTCTGTCTCCCTTGCCGCTCCACCTCCTCGCTGTCCGGCCTCCCGCGCGCTGTCCTCGGTCTTCTCGGCACAGGCGCGTGACGTCATCAGGCCGCGCACGCAGCGTGATGACACACGCTGCCTGTGCCGGAAACCCCGGACGGCCGCAGACGCCCGGAGTCCACTGCGGAGCACGGAGCGCTCGCTCTGTGCTCCGCAGTGGTATCTGTTCACTTGTATGCGCCCTGCTTGTGGCAGTGTGTAATAGGTATTGCATGAATGAAAATCCTATGTACAGCAATAAAATAGTACTGCTGTATATAGGACAAGGCATTCTGCCCCCCTAGTGGTCAAGTACCCTAGGGGGACTAAGTATTAAAATAAAACAAAAAAAAAGTTAAAAATAAATATTAAATAAAATATTTACAATTAGTAGCCACCTCCGTAAAAGTTCAATCTATTATACAATAACATAATTTATTCCGTATGCTGTACATCGTAGAAGAGAACAAATTTCAAACACCAAAATTGTGTTTTTTTTGTCATTCTGTATCCCCAAAAAAAGTCAGTGCAACATGTAGAGAAAGTTCAATTAAGACTTTCTAAATACATTCCTATTTTCATATTACCTTGATCAGGAGATGAGAGATTTTATCTGCTCTGAGTGCACACAGGTTTCTCTGGTTACTATCCTGAGCGCTCTTCCTGATTAGAAAGCAAGGAGTGATGTTGATTGCAGCTTGGGAACAGTGTGTGTTATCTCTTACAAACAAAGGAGATTGAATTACTTTTGATTGTTTTCTTTGAGCTATGTAGGCTAGTGCAATATAGATTACATCTCCTGCAGTCATGTCAATACAATTTGAAGAGCTGAGAATACTGAGCTGATATGTTAATCACTATAGATCCACTCACAGGCTAACCAGGAAGAGTGAGGAAGTGTAAATCTGAAACTACCTGTTACTGTGAAACAGCATGATGAAACAACCCCTATAAGTTCAATGCAAATGAATGCTGATTCACCTCTCTAAAAAATCTTAGTTGATATACAACATGTAAGTGCTAAGATCAAGTGTGGTGTCCGTGCTAAAATACAAACTAATTGGGACAGTTGTAGAAAAAGAAAATTGGTCCCAGGTCCCACGAGGAATTTTAATAAATTGTTCCTACAAGAAGTAACCAGGTGGATTTACCAGCCTTGAGTCTTAAGCCTTGAGTCCACTGGATTGAATGATGAGTTCTCTTATTCTGACTTCATTTAATAGCATTTTAATTTATATTTATAACTTAGTACCGTAATACTTGGTACTTAATGATTGCAAATTTGCTGATGTGCACTCTTAGGGCGACATGTATGAATCTCTCCGCGTCAGAGCGCATGTTTTCACCAGTTTTCTGGCAAAATTTGCGCCTCATGTATGTCGGCGCCGAGGTGCGCTCATACATGCGGTGTAAAGTCCGCCGCGCCTCGCCAGTGTGTGAGGTGCAGTGCGGGACTTAAGCACAGTGTGGGACTGTGCCTAATATTCGTAGTTCGAGGAGGTGCACTCATACATGCGGGGAAAAGTTCGCCTCGCCAGTGTGTATTCCGATTCGAGACAGGCTGGAAAATAGCGAAAAATCATTAAAGTTGTCCGTGCGGCATGGAGTATGAATAACAAAAATCGCCTTTATTAGGTGTAAAACATTATCTGAAAAAGAGCTCAAACCTACTAAAAAATACATAAATAAAATCACTTTCCCAAAATCAAGAACGGCGCAACATCAGGAATTAGGATCTTGGAAATTGCCAGGAAATACAGTAATTCAAATTCTGTAAGCGCTTCTCATTGGTCGGCAGAAACCAGCCAATCAGAATAGGAGCGACAGTGACCCATTAAAACCTATGGAGAAGTATTGACCAATCAAAATCAAAGGCGGGACAGTTCAAAATACAGTAAAAATGCAGAAAAGAGCTGATTGGTTGAGCTAGCGGGGCTTGGCAATCCTGGCCAATCAGAATAGGAGCGACAGGGACCCATTATAACCTATGGAGAAGTATTGACCAATCAAATTCAAAGGCGGGACAGTTCAAAATACAGTAAAAATGCAGAAAAGAGCTGATTGGTTGAGCTAGCGGGGGCTTGGCTATCCCGGCCAATCAGAGCGCGAGCTACTTTCTCCCATTGTAGTCTATGGCCAGATCGGGGCACTGAAATCTCAGCGCCGTGAGGCATGGAGTATTAGTAAATAAATCGTTTTTATTAAGTGTAAAACATTCTCTGTAAAAGAGCTAAAACCTTCTATAAACATACAGAAATAAAATCCCTAACAACGCGTTTGTCGCCGAGACCGGCACAACATCGGGAATTGGGATATTCGAAATTGCCGGGAAATACAGTAATTCAAATTCTGTAAGCTCTTTTCATTGGTCGGCAGAAACCAACCAATCAGAATAGGAGCGACAGTGAACCATTATAACCTATGGAGAAGTATGGACCAATCAAATTCAAAGGCGGGACAGTTCAAAATACAGTAAAAAGGCAGAAAAGAGCTGATTGGTTGAGCTAGCCGGGGCTTGGTAATCCTGGCCAATCAGAACAGGAGCGACAGGGACCCATTATAACCTATGGAGAAATATTGACTAATCAAATTCCAAGGCGGGACAGTTCAAAATACAATAAAAATGCAGAAAAGAGCTGATTGGTTGAGCTAGCGGGGACTTGGCTATCTCGGCCAATCAGAGCGCGAGCTCCTTTGTCCCATTGTACTCTATGGAGAGATCGGGGCAATGAAATAGATTTTTTGGAAAGTGATTTTTTTCTAATGTTTTTTGAAGGTTTGAGCTCTTTTTCTGATAATGTTTTACAACTAATAAAAGCGATTTTTTTTTTAAACATACTCCATGCCGCACGGAGCTGAGAGCCGAGATTTCTTTTGCAATCTTCTATATGTTTCCTCTCATGTTCCGTTTTCGCTTCACTTCGCCTCCTCTGGAGCATTTAGACCAACTTCAACTAGGTCTGCCTGTTGGAGCTTTCGAGTGCTGCAACGCGCCGCACTTTGCCGACCCGCGATCGTACATGCCTCGGAGTATTTGAATAAGCCGCGTCCCGCCCCAGATTGCCCACACCGTGCCCATTGCACGCCCCTTCATGTGAGGCGCAGCTGAAAGTGGCGAAGGCTGCGCCTAACATCGCATCCCTGCCTCCGACAGGGGATTCGGGCCGGTGAGGCGAAGTATACGCCAGAAATCGGGCGCAAATCCCGTTCATACATGTCGCCCTTACTATAAAGCGGTCCATGTACAGCCGATGTCATATTCATTGCCTATTATTGTTAAGACAACTACCTCTAGTGTGATCATATTCTTTATGATTTCTCATTGTTTAATAAGACAGTAAAATTATTACAATCAGGTATTTTCCGTAGTGATTAAATTACTTGTTTCTTGTATGTATTACTTACCCCTACACTGGTATTGTAATGCAAATTACTGTTGTCATCAAATAGCCGATTCCACTCTTAATACAGACGGATATGCCAATCCTTATATGTATTGCTCATATCCTGCATTTGAGAACATAATGCGCATGCCCATATTAATTTATGTAGTACCAGTCTGTTCTGCAGCGACATTATTGTTTTAACACGCATGTGCTACATAACTCATGTTGTGTGGTGTTGCTAGCTCTTTTGATATACCACTGGTGATGCCGAAGCTGTCTGAGCAGGCACAGTCATCTGCATCTTCATTAACTTCTTTTCTTGTCAATTGATATTCAGAGGAGGCTCAGCAGTCATTTGGCACAAGATAAGGACATCTTGTTTGACAGAAAATCAATGCATTGAGTAATACAATGAATAGATCACATTAGGACCGATATTCTTCTATTATGCAGTGAATTAATAGAAAGACCTTCAGAGGTAGAAGTTCTGATTCTCTGTCAATAAGATCACAAATAAGCAGTATATGATAATTGTAACATTTAGAGAACAACCAAAAAAAGCATAAAACATGGAGGACAACCACAGCTAGGTAGATGCAGCGGACCCAGCGGAGAGGAATACCTACTTTAACCCCTTCCTGATGGACGGTCATAATAATATGGCTCTAAATTTTTTTGCTCTTTGCCTTCTGAAAGCCATAACTTTTTTATTTTTCCACATACATGGACATATGAGGGCTTTTATTTTGCAGGACAAGTTGTACTTTCTAGCGGTGTTATTCATATTACTATAGAATATACTAGGGAATGGTAAAAAAATTCTAAGTGGGGCAAAATGTGAAAAAAAACGTACTTGCGCCATGTTTGCGGGAGGTTTGTTCTTACGGAGTTTATTCTTCGGTAAAAATGAGGTGTTATCTGTATTCTCCAGGTTGATACGCATCCGGCAATACCAAACATGTAGGGTTTCATTTATGTTTTGGTACCGTAAAAAATTTCCAAACATTTTCTATTCTTGAAATTTGCGCTGCGGCGCCATTTTGTGCGACCAATAACTTTTTTGTACTAACACCTAGGGACGTCAGTGAGGTGGCATTTTTTGCGAGCAGATGTGTACTTTTTAATGCTAGCACTTTGAAATGGATGTGACTTTTTTGATTACTTTTATTGAAATTTTTATATGACGTGAAATGACCAAAAAAACGCAATTTTGGTTTTTTGTTCAGCATACGGGATAAATTATATTATATTTTTATAGATTGGACTTTTTCGGACGCGGCGATACCAAATATGTGTAAATTTTTTATTATTTTATTGTTCTTATTTGTAAAATGGGGAAAGGGGGGTGATTTGAACTGTTAATCCTTTTTTTTTTTTTTTTTTGTACTTTAAAACTTTATTTATTTATTTATTTTTTTTTTAATTTAACATTTAGTCCCCCCATTGTGCTTTACCACGAGGGGGCGCGATCGTTAATACAGCCTAATTCATTGCATAGGCAATGCATTAGGGTGTACAAAGATGGCGGTTTCCCCACTTCCTGTCTGCGGACGGAAGTGGGCAAACAGGAACATGGCAGCAATCAGAGCCTTCACAGGGCTTGCGCTGCCATGTTAGCCCGTCGGGACTCAGCGGCACCGCTTTTCAGTCATTCAGACGGCGCGGCCATCTTTGCCACGGCGCCTGATGGGTTAAACAGCGCAGGCGGGCGACGCCGCCCGCCTGCGCTGAAACCGCCGGGTGTTAGCTGCAATTAGCCGCTAACACCCAGCGGCTGTGAAGCGGGATCGCGCCGCGATCCCATTTCAAAGCCGCTTACCGGTGCTTTGACGTACTCATACTTCAAACGTTGGTAAGGGGTTAAGAAAGTTAGAGTGGAGCTGGAATAGGTTCAAGACCAGGTACCAAGGGTGAAAGCAAAGCATGTTCTCAGTTTTTGTTGGATATGAATAGGAAATTCACTGACAAGCAAAAGGTTAATAATATTTTGAACTTTTGACTTTCAGGTTCCATGTCTCGCCATCCACTACAGCTTTGGATTTGAGACTACCATCATTTTTAGTCAATAATCTTGACTATCTCACACATAAATTTCTCTTGCAACTATTTAGCATGTGCTTAGTTATACAGATTCTTGTCATGTACAGTGGGGAAAATAAGTATTTGATACACTGGTGATTTTGCAGGTTTTTGGAGAGGTCTGTTATTTCTATTGTAAGTACACTTCAAGTGTGAGAGACGGAATCTAAAATAAAATCCAGAAAATCAAACTGTATGATTTTTAAATAATTAATTTGTATTTTATTGCATGAAATAAGTATTTGATCACCTACCAGCTAGCAAGAATTCTGGCTCTCACAGAACTGTTAGTTTTTTTTTTTAAGAAGTCCTCCTGTTCTGCACTCATTACTTGTATTAATTGCACTTGTTTGAACTCTTTACTAGTATAAAAGACACCTGTGCACACACTCAATAAATTACACTCCAATCTCTCCACCATGGCCAAGACCAAAGAGCTGTCTAAGGATACCAAGGACAAAATTGTAGATCTGCACAAGCCTAGTATGGGCAACAGGACAATAGGTTAGCACAGGGCGAAGTTAAAGCATTGAGTCATGAATGGGTCTTCAAGCAGGACAATGACCTAAAACACATAGCCAGGGCAACTAAGGAGTGGCTCTATAAAAAGCATTTCAGGGTCCTGGAGTAGTCTCGTCAGTCTCCAGACCTGAACCCAATCGAAAATCTTTAGAGGGAGCTGAAACTCAATGTAGTCCAGCGACCGCCCGGAAACCTGAAACATCTGGAAAAGACCTGTATGGAGGAGTAGGCCAAAATCCCTTCTGCAGTATTTGAAAACTTTGTCAAGAACTACAAGAAATGTCTGACTTCTAATTGCAAACAAAGGTTTCTGTACCAAATATCAAGTTCTTTTTCTATTGTATCAAATATTTATTTTATGCAATAAAATGCAAATTAATTGCTTCAAAATCATACAATGTGATTTTCTGGATTTTGTTTTAGATTCTGGTCTCTCACCGTTGAAGTGTACCTATGATAAAAATTACAGACCCCTTCATTCTTTGTAGGTGGGAAAACGTGCAAAATCACCAGTGTATCAAATACTTATTTTTCCCACTGTAACTGCATTGTTACTGTTTTGTTGTTCGTGGTGGATCAGTCTTTTTCTTCTTGTATACTACAAATTACAAACTGTTCTCACATTCCCAAACATCTCAGTGTGATATTAGGTTGATTCCCAAACGAAAAGTCACTGGTTCAAATCGAGGAGCAGTCGTGAAGAAGATTTCCCAAGAAAAGAGAAACGACATCATTCAGCTCTCTCGCCCAAGAAAATTGCCAAACTGCATTATTTGAGTGTCATGACAATTGGAAGAATATGAAATGAAGTCCATCCATCTATTCAAAAGCCAAGATATGGACGTTCAGGCAAAATGTCGGAGTCAACAAGTCGGCTTATCACAAGGCCTGTCACTTCTGGTGCAACAAACATGGCAGTGAAGGTGGTTTGTATGCTTGATATTAGTAAGATTACAGATGTCCATGCAAGCACCATGTGCTGTGCATTACACAAGTCTGGAATGGTGGCCCAAAAAAGGTGAAGAAGCCTCAACTTCAATCATGTCATAAGAAACATCGACTCGAGTTTGGACAGTCGAAGATTGGAAGCAGTGGATTTGGGGCAATGAGCGGAAAGTCAATAGACTGGGCTCTGATGGATGCAAATGGGTCTTGAAGAATCAAGGGAAACAGGAGCTAACAGATCTGGAAATTGAAGAAACTGTCATGTTCGGTGGAGGAAGCCTAAGGATACGGGGTTGTTTCATAGCTGAAGGCTTTGTATACTTGGCCAGGATTAATTGTGGTCTCAGTGCTGAGCTATGTGGGAGTATCCTAGAAGATGAGTACTATGGGTATGAAAAGAAGAACATAGTGTTCCAGCAGGACAACGACCTGGAGTATACATTGAGATTGGCGAAGAAATGTTCAATGACAATGAAGTAGAGTGACTGGATTGGCCCCCACAGTCGCCAGACCTCAACCCAATCGAATACTTGTGGGTAGAGTTGAATAAAAAGCAGTATTCGTACCCAATTTAGTCGGCCACTGTGCACCAACATTGAGAATATGTAGAAGAAGAGACCTGGGATTAGACCTCAGTTGAGACATGCTTAAATCTGATCAAGAGCATGCTCAGAAGGATTCAGGCAGTTTTCAAAGCCAAAAGTGGATTTACAAAATACTAACAAAATAGTAAAATTAAAATTTAGATTTTTTTTTTTCAGAAGCAAAACAGTAACAATGCAGTTACATAACAAGAATCTGCATAACTAACCGTATGCAAATTAGTTGTAAGTCAAATTTATATATGAGATAGCCAAGATAATTATCTGTAAAATGATGGTAGTCTCACATTCAACCTTTAGTGAATGTTGAGATACGGAGCCTGAACGTCAAAAGTTTGAAACATTGTTACTTTTGTGCTTGTTAGTGTAGATGAATAAATTTTTCCCAAATGGATGGGGAGAGGGGAAATAAGTGTTGGAGTGATTGTGAACCTAGCCTTTGCTGCTGTCAGGTGGTGGACAGAGGCTCCGGGAGTTCCTGGCACTATCACAGGAAAGCGTTTGATGTCCGGTATCCTTAGCATAGTGATTATCTGCAGGGCCACCGTAGCAATGCTATCAGAGCTGGGAAGGTCCAGACTTGGTGGTGTATCCAGAGGCTTACACTCTTGTTTTCTCTGGGATCGTGGCTCTACTAGCGAAGCCTAGAGATCTGGGCCGCAGGCACAGAAGCAGGACTATACCATATGGCTGGAGAAACAGTTAACTGGATATCTTCCTGTGACAGGATATTTTCAGGGATCTCTAGATGTCTGATATTTACAGTGGTCATTGTGGCGACCATTCTACTAGCTAAGTGAAGATTGATAGCTGCAGGCATATCTGGTGTGGAAGTTTGGGACATTTTGCAAATATACCCACCCTTACAACGCACCTGTGGGGAACCTGCAAAACCCCCAAGATGCATTATACTAATTCTTTAGCCACTGGGAGTTTGCATGTCAGGCCTCCTGACCCTGCAGCTGTCGATGCATCGGAGGCCATGGGTCTGTCGTCTGTGCATGCATACTTTGGAATTGATGGGGATCTGGACTGTGAACCAACTTTGCATCAAGTGTTATTGCAGCTCTTACATACATTCTAGCACTACTTCCCTGACTGGAAAAATTGAGGAAGTCAAAATTGATGTGGGCTTGCTCCGTCAAAATTTTCACAACCTTAAAGGCCGTTTTAGAGAAACCCAAGATCGTATTTCTTAGTTAGAAGATGATACTACCACTCCTTTGCTGCCCAAAATTGCTGCACTGGAAAAAGCACTTGAGCAGTGGGTACAGCACATGGACAACCTTGAGAATTGGCTGCGCAGGCCCTAATGTTCTGAGGGGCCCTCTTGGCCCGCCTCCTCGGTAGCAGGGATAATAAAATGTAGAGGAATTCACCTCTGGGTGATCTTGTACCACCACATTCAACACCCCTTCTTGACCACGCTAAAGAGTGGCACGCAATTACCGAAAGGTGAATTCCTCTACATTTTATTATACGGTAAACCTTGGCATGGGACCACTGTGTTTGGGGGGGAATCCACGTAAAGCTGAGGATATCAAGAGAGAGACTCTATACAGTGAACAAAGGTTGTGAGCAGATGCTTAGGAGAGTGGTGCCTCCATATTACCTCACTCCACTTTACTTGAAGAAGATTGTATCTATGTTATTACACAGTTTTTTCCATTCATTTATATATTGTAGCAAGGATAGGGATGCAGCTTTGCAGGAGGCCAGGCAATTGAAGGAACTGAAATATAATGGTACAGTGATCTCAGTATTTTCAGATTTCTCGACCGCTCTGCAGAAAATACGAGGTACTTTTGTGGACGAGGACATTTCAGGGACCAATGTACCCAGTATTCAATGGCTTGCCCAGCACATCTTAGTGTGATCCATACTGACAAGGTTGTTTTCTTCACTTTGACAAAGGAGGTGTTGGACTTTATTAAAGGGGTTGTTTCACTACAAGGATTGCTTTTTATGTTAAAGATGTTGCAAAGTCAAGTCACTTTGCAACATGTGTCCATTAACAATGTCCTACCTATTCTTACATATCCCCTCTTGGATGGGCTGCATCAGCTCCTCAGGTCAGAATAGCTATAGACCTATTCGATCTCTCCTGACAGGCTGACAGCACTGGTTCCTATAGATACAGACCTGCTGTTCTCAGCAGCTTGTCACTGCAGGCCAGTATAAGTCAGTAAACACTGAATTCAAAAAGAAACCGAGAAAACAAGACCAAGGTAAAATGAATCGATGTTGTGAGACAACCCCTTTAATCTGTTATTTAGGACACAAAAGTGCTGAAAGGCTCCAGACACTGCATGTATTTGGATTGTATTCTTTTTCTAAGTTTGTTACTCTAAGTTTTTGAGCAGGAGAGGAATGTTGTTTTTAAGAACGCATTTTGACATTTAAGGCTATGTTCACACGGCTTAAAATGGGACGTATTTCAGTCCGTAATTATGCGCCGTACTTCGCGAATTACGGCTGGAATACGTCCCAGTCATTACGGTAATCCATAGTTCTCATAGAGAACTATGGATTATGTCTTCCTGCTCGGCGAATCCACCGCGGAGGGAGATAAGTGACATGTAATTTTCTAGCGGCGTATACGCGCCGCTAGTAATGATAGTCTATGGACCGGCGAGGTGCCAGCCCCCCGCTCCCATCCCGCCCCCGTCCACACGGCGTAATTGCAGGGCGTAATTACGTCCCGCAAATAAGCCGTGTGAGCATAGCCTAAGACATTCTACACCAAAACAGCATGCCTGTTGTTGCCCAAAGGCGGGCTGTCCTCATGTTAATTTATTATCAATATGTACAACCCTTTTTTCTTTACATGAGTTCCAAAAGTGTTGGTTGTTGCCTAACTACTGAGATTGTGCCTTATTAATACCTCAGTTTTGCACAGTATGCTCTGTAATTACCGTAATTCATACGCGTACACCCTTAGTTGACACAGGTAATGCGACATCTGTTTAATTGTTGCTCTATCTTGACTATATGGTAAGCTGGTCACAAATATGTGTTATGTTAACTTTTAGAATTGTAGGTTTTTACAACCACGTAGAGAAACTTGGTTCACCCCTCACCTCGCGTGGGAGATTGGGACAAACTTTTTCTTCAAAAGGAATGTCAATGGATTTTCAAGTTAGATTGTGTACAACCGAAAGGCCTTAAAGTGGTTGTCTTGCTACAATGATTGGGTTTTAATTAAAAGATCTTTAAAAAACAAGCAGCTTTGCAATATATGTTCATTACAAGTGTCCTACTGATTTTGAGTTATCCCTGGTAGTAGAAGTGCATCAGCTCCTCAAATCACTATAGCAGCCGACCTGTTGATTTTTATCTCACTGGCTGCCAGTCCTGGTGACTCATCTGCTTCTCAATACAGGTCAGAGCACAGTATGTGATGCTTCTGTAGGGGAGGAGGAGGGCTCTACTCCCCATGTGTAGCTGTGCTGCCTGGATTGACCCTGTGTGTGCCTGCTCCCTCCTGCTCTCCACACAGATTGAGGAGATCAGAGGTGAGGCTGATCTGTGGTCAGTAGGATGTGACAGCAGTGAAGTGTTACTATAATCATGATGTGTCTGTGGAGCTCTGACTATACTAATAGAACAGATCAGGGAGGCATGTGAACGGTTCATTTCCCTCCCTACTCTGCTGTATTAGTGATACATCGTGATTATAGTAACTCACTTTACAGCTGCCCTGTGTCTGTTCTGACAGGGTTTGTTTGTTGTTGCTTGAGATGTCCATGGAGATTTGTATGCTAAGCAGGGTGTATAGGAACCTTTACATCCCCCCCTGCTCTGCTATTAGCATACACAGCTTCACAGACCTCTGGCTCCATAGCCACTCATAGATCAGATAGAAAATCCGTGCAGCAGTCCCCACTGCAAGGATTTTCCGGCGGACAGTTTTTTACACTGCCGGCAGTCTGAAAAACGTAGAACATGTTCATTCTTCTGCCCAGTGGAACATTCACTTGTGGGTTCGAGGGGGGGGCAGCTTGAAACCGCAAACCACGGACAAAAGCCGTCCCCCCTTGCCTGACAAAAAAAGACCAAATACTGGTCAGGAAATCCGACAGGTATTTGGCCTTTGCCGTGTAAACGCACCCTTAGTCTCCTATTGGTTGACATGTTGACATGCGGTACAGACGCCTCTTACTTACACTTGTGTGTTTCATTCCCGCCCAGTTTCTCATGTCATTCATTATGTCACATGTAATAGCTTGCGCAGTACTCTTGTGCCTCCCATGGTGGAATACATTTCCCACTATGTCAGACTCTTTGCAGGCGCAGTTCAGTGTGTTTGGTCTATACCGAAACTGTGCGTAGTCGCAGTAACTTCTTGGATGCCAGTATAGTAGTAACATGCGGAGGATAGCACCAAATCTGATGAATAATTGCTTGGGCCAAACCTTTCTCCTTACTTAAGGTAACTATTTGCATTATTCATTTGGATACCTTGTTGGGTTATACCTTGCCCACAGCACACTAGCCTTTATTAACCCCACTAACTTGTATCCTGTACCTATTTGCCAGCTCTTTGCATGCCCTTTCACCCCAGTTGTAAGCCACTGAAGAGTCCTTCTAATCGTGAACGCAGCGCATCTGGGTGTTTATCCTAGGGGTTGTGTTGTAATATCTTTTTGGGTACTTCTTTCTTCTAATTTGTCTGTTTATATATTCAGAAAGGATTTATATTTCTCTTTAAAAATGAGAAATAGGCCTGTTTCACTATTTAATGTAGATGTGAAACTAATAATTAAAATATTGTCTGGTAGTCTAGCGATCCCATTACCTAAATTTATTGCCCCCCGTCAAGTGGGGTTCAACCATGGGAGACCAGTGGTCATGAACATTCGTAGACTTCTCACTGTTCTAGATAATACCAAAATGAATCCGATTTTGCACCCTACTCCCTCGATCATGGCTATTGATGCTGAAAAGCATTTGATAGTGTATTGTTGGAGTGGTTATATAAAGTCTTAGATTACATGGGATCCCATGGGGCTTTTGAAGTCTTCCTGCGTTCACTATATAGATCACCAGTGACCAGGATTAGTAATCCTGGTTTTCTCTCTTCTGCCTTCTCCCTGCAAAAGGGAAATCGCCAAGGGTGTACGCATTCGCCACTTCTGCTTAAGCTTTTGTTTGAACCAGTGGCAAGGGCATTGGTCACACTTGGTGCTGAGAATAAATGTTTCGAAATGTGAAATCTTGGATCTTTCTTTTACAGGTTCCCTCGCAAATGTTATAAAAAGCCACCCTTTTCCAATCCAGATGGCTAAGTCGAGTCTCAAACATTTGGACATTAACATCGGGGCGACTCCTGAGTCAATTTATAAATTAAATTACCCTCCAATCATATAGAAAATTTAAAACAAATTAAAAAGATGGACGAACCTTCCACTCTGATTTATGGGCAGGTAATGTTTGCAAAAGGAATATGTTTACTACCAGACAGATGAATGGCCAGTATCCAGAAACCCCATAGAAAAAAGAGGTAATGTCTAAAATATAACTTTTATTAATAATAACTTAAAATATATCCAGACCAGACTAGAGGATCATATCTGGCAATTTTCCTAGGGACAGGTTCCGGGCAAGAGCGCCCTTTATCGGGGCGATCATCTTGCAATTTAGGGTAGGGACTGTTATTCATTGTACAGTATCGCCCTGGTAGTTCTAGAGAGAGTTGTTAGTGCGATATATTTTAAGTTATTACTTCCTGCAAATGGATGTATGGTTACATCCTGAACATTGTGTGGGCTCTCAAACGGGGCCCGCACGATCACAACATGGGACCAGCTGCATATCACAGCTGGCCTCACGCTGCATCACCCGCGGCCGGAGCTCACTGCGGCCATGGGTGATTAACCCCTTAGCTGCAGCGATCTATCATGATCGTGGCAGCTAAGGGAAAGACAGAGGGAGGGAGCTCCCTCTATCCTCCATTGAAGCAGCAATGGCGTGATCGCGGCTTCTGCTGTCTTATTTGATAGCCTCGGAAGTCTTTGACAAACTTCCAGGGCTGCCGCTCACGTTACTATTCCCTGCCGTTCCCTGTGGGCATGGCTGGATATAGTGATTGACAATCGCCATGGAGATGAGCACACAGCAGTAATGTTATGTACTGTTCTCCCTTGTATCCGTGATCTGAAGATCACAAAAAAATTAAATAAAACCATGTACACCACCCTTTTCCCCTTTACAAGCGTCAGTTGCCCCCATAAAAGATAAAAAATAAAGTGCGCATGTTTGGTATCGTCGAGTACGTAACAACCTACCCTTTTAATCTGTCACATTATTTAACCCGCATAGTGAACAGCATAAAAAAACAAACAAAAATAGTCACAGAATTGCTATTTTAATTCACCCCGTGCCACATAAAATGGAATAAAAAGCGATCTAAAGGTCAAATAAACGGCAAAGTGGTACCAATGAAAACATTAGTTCATCCTGCAAAAAAATTCCTTAAAAAGCTCTGTATACGGAAAATTATAGTTATGGCTATGAGAAAATAGCGATGCATTAATATTGTACTATATAAATTGGGTATTGCTATAATTGTATCGACCCACAGAGTTAAACCTCGTCTCATACTGCACAGTGAGCGCTGTTAAAAATAAAAAACACTACTGGGATTGCAGTATTTTCTTCACCCTGCCTTCCAAAAAACAGATTTAAAAGCGATCAAAAAGCCTTGACCCCATATAAATGACACCAATCAAAATGTCAACTTATCCTGCAAAAAAACAAGCCCATACACTCCTCCGTACACAGAAAAATAAAAAAGTTATGGCTCTCAGACCACAGCGATGCAAAAAAAGTGTTTTCCTTTTTGAAAAGAAGTGTTTTTATTGTGTAAAAGCAGTAAAATCTAAAAAAAAGATATACAAATTGGGTATTGTTGTAATCCTAGCAACCTGCTGAATAAACCTAGCATGTCATATATACCGCACTGTGACCTCTGTAAAAAAATAACAACCACTACCAGGATTGCTATATTTTGTTCAAAACACCTCACCTTGATAAAAAGCGATCAAAGCATCATATGAACCCCACAAAATAAAATTGTCAACTCATCCTGCAAAAAACAAACTCCATGTACAGGCAATCCCTGACCTACGTCGTTCTGACTTGCGACCGTCCCCTAGTTACAAACAGGGACATTGGAACGCCGCAAGTCTGTGACATTCATCAGCCGGCCGCAACACAGTAAGACACTCGTGTTCCTTGAGGAGTATAACAATGTAATCAGGCAAGGGAACAGCATAGGAGACAACAAACGTGTAAAAAACATTCACTTCAATACTGACACTGCCACGATCTCTCTACATGCTGTACACAGGCATGGGGAAAACCATTTGTCTGTTTAGAGGGGTGACAAGCCAAGTGAAGATGCGATCTGATTGGCTGCAATGTTGCTTAGTGGGCGGTAATGGCGTCAAATGAGAGCAGAGGAGGAGCCAACAGTTCAGTAAGTAATGAGAGCTCTCTAGGTACGATATATCGCAGCATGATAGAGGACATGTACAGTGGCGTTATAGGAAGCTGTGGGCATACACTGCTATCTAGGTGAAAGAGCTCTGAAGGTCTCTGTGGGGAGTCTTGGTGGCATGGATGGGGAAGTTTACAATGGCCTCCAATATCACCTGTAGTCAGTGGGAACAGTGCAGATACTTCCAGGATCTCTTATTATTACATGACATTGATATAGATGACTTATGCCTTCTAAATGATGTGGAGTGTACAGAGCTGTAGATAGGGATGTGGGGAGTGTACCTAGCCTTATATAGGGATGTGTAGAGTGTACCTAGCTGTATGTGGGGGTGTGTACCTAGCTGTATATAGGGATATCGGGAGTGTACCTAGCTGTATATAGGGATGTCGGGAGTGTACCTAGCTGTATATAGGGATGCCGGGAATGTACCTAGCTGTATATAGGGATGCCGGGAGTGTACCAAGCTGTATATAGGGATGTGGGGAGTGTACCTAGCTGTATATAGGGATGTGGGGAGTGTACCTAGCTGTATATATGGATGTGGGGAGTGTACCTAGCTGTATATAGGGATGTCGGGAGTGTACCTAGCTGTATATGGGGATGTGGAGTGTACCTAGCTGTATATGGGGATGTGGGAGGGTTTACAGAGCTGTAGATGGGGATGTGGGAGTACAGAGCTGTAGATAGGAATGTGGGGGTGTACATAGCTGTAAACTATTGCTTAGCCCCTATTCTGGACGCTGGGTCTCTCGTCTCACTGAAAATAGTGGAGCAGACATCTGGCTATTTCCAATTCCAATGGCAGGGGATTATACATGTACTAATCAGCAATCGTGTGTCCTATGCTGGCACTTGTAGCTGTGAAACTACAAGTGCCAACATGCCACACCACACGTACTATTTGTGTGGGTGGTGATTAGTACATGTATTTAACATGTGTTGATGTAGCATGCTGGCACTTGTAGTTCCACAGCTTCTAGCCCATTATAGAACATAGTGTGCCAGCATTCCACACTACACATGTATTAATGTAAGTGTTTCGACTTAAATATAAATTCAACTTAAGAACGTACCTACAGTCCCTAACCCATATGTAACCCGGGGACTGCCTGTATAGTAAAATAAGAGTTATGACTGTGAGACTATGACAACATAAAAACACGATTTTTTTTAATAAACACATTTCTATTGTGTAAAAGGAATAAAACATAAACTATATAAAATTGATATCATTGTAATTGTACTGACCCGCATAGTGAAATTATCCTGTCATTAAAACCGCACGATGAACGTTGTAAAATGGCGGAATTGCATGTATTTACCCCCATTTTCATGGCTCAATACTAAAAAAAACTGTGTAACACCAGTGCACCCAAAAATCACAATATACCCCTAGATGAGATCCATTTGGGGTGTTGAATCCAAAATGGGGGGGGGAGAGGGTACTGGTAGGTTTCACCTTTTCTGGTACTTTGAGGGCTTTGTAAATGAAACAAGAAACCCACCAAAATTTGTGTTACAAAAACTGAAAAGCGCTCCCTCCCTTGTATGCCCTGCCATGCGCCCAAACAGCATTTCACACCCACATGTAGGGTATTGCCGAACTCGGAAAAATAACACATTTTGGGGTTCTTTTTTCCAGGATTCTGTGTGAAACTGTAACATTTTCAGCTAAAAATGTAGATTGTTGGAAAAAAATTTTTTTTTCATTTTCACAGCCTAACACTAAAAAAAATTTATGAAACACCTGTGGGGTGGATATACTAAATACACCCTTGGATATATTCCTTAAGGGGGTAGTCACATTACGGGAAATCGCATCTAGCAACAAGCAGCCGGCAATGAGAATTTCCCGGAACAGGTCTACCCCATTAAGGTTTGTAGTTTCCAATATGGGGTCTTTTTAGGGGTGTTTATTAAGTTTTAGCACCTTTTGGGTGTTTGCACACCTGAAATGGTGCCTAAGGAAAATAGTGATGAAAATGAGACCCCAAAGTCCAATAGGCGCCCCCCTTACCAACATTTCACGTACCATATGTCAAGGTCGGGTAGGGGTTCCCGCAAATTGACATATGGGTATGTCATGGAGATCTTGCGAGCTCACAAGCGGAGCTCGCAAGATCGCGGCATGGGACCAGCAGTATATTACCGCTGGCATCATGCCACATAACCCTTCGCTCCTCCTGCTTGTGATCGATGCAGAAAACTGCACAGAGTGCCATTGCTGGTCTCCTACCTTTACTAAAGAATCCGGGCTGTCTAGTGACGTCACCATGCCCGCAATGCATTGTGGGCATGGTGATTGACAGTCACCATGGAGACCAACATACAGCAGCAATGCTGTCTACTAACCTCCCCTTGGATCGCTGATACAAATCCACTATGGGTAAAAGTTAATAAAAAATGTGAAAAAGTAAAAAAAAAACAAAGAAAAAAAATGGTAAAACACAAACATGAAAAATAAAATACACCGCCCTTTACAAATGCCAATTGCCCCAAAAAAGATTAAAAATAAAATGCACATATTTGGTATCGGCACGTGCGTAACGACCTACCCTATAAATTTGTCATGTTAATGAACCCACCTGGTGAACGGCATAAAAAAAAAGGTCACAGAATTAAGATTTTTGTTCATCCAGCAGCACATAAAATGCGATCAAAAACTCATATAAACACCAAAGTGTTGCCAATTAAAAAGCTATGGCTATCAGAAGATAGTGATGCATAAATATTGTTTTACACAATAAAAACACTTAAAAAAAAAAAAAAAGTGCTTCCACATAAAAAACTATATAAACTGGGTATCGCCATAATCATCTAGACCCAGGGAGAAAAACTAACTTGTCACGGATACTGCATGGTGAGCGCTGTTAAAAATAAAAAACCCTGCCTTCCAAAAAACAGTTTTAAAAGCGATCAAAAAGCCTTGTCCCCCCAAAAAATTATTCTAATAAAAACTCATCCCGCAAAAAACAAGCTGCTATACAGTTCTGTACACAGAAAAATAAAAAAGTTATGGCTCTCAATCTGTGGCGATGTAAAAAACGTGTTTTCCTTTTTAAATAAGTGTTTTTATTGTGTAAAAGCAGTAAAACATAAAAAATATACAAATTGGGTATCCCTGTAATCGTATCGACCTGCTGAGTAAAGCTAACATGTCGCTCACACTGCACGGTGACCACTGTAAAAAAATAAAAACAACCAGGATTGCTGTATTTTGTTCGGAATGCCTCACAATAATAATATAATAATAATCTTTATTTATGTAGCGCCAACATATTCCGCAGCAGTTTACAATTTGGAGGGTGTAGGTACAGACAAAAGACATACATTGCACAATGAAAAGCTACTTACAGATGAGAAACACAAGGTGTGAGGGCCCTGCTCGCAAGAGCTTACAATCTATTAGGGTTTATGGGTGAGACGAAGGGTAAGAAGTACAATGGTCCAGCCATGTGACAAATATGGGGATGTTTTATGTAGAATTCGGATGGACCTGCCACCCAGACAGTACATCTGTATACAGTTAAGTGCCAAAAATTAGATTAGTGCGCTAGGGAGTGAGGGGGGTGGGGAGTTAGCCATTAGGGATTCTGGTAGGCCAGAGTGAGAAGATGTATTCTCAGGGCCCTCTTAAAGCTATGAGAGTTCTGAGTGTGCCTAATCGCCCGCGGTAGCATGTTCCAGAGGGCTGGTGCTGCACGTGTGAATTCTTGGAGACGGGCATGGGAGGTCCGGATGATTGAGCAATGTAATTTGATATAATCAGCAGAGCGGAGAGAGCGGGTAGGGTGGTAGACAGAGATGAGGGAGAAGATGTATACCGACTCTATAGCTGCGGAAACGTGCGATGGTCCGTTAAGGATATACCTTAAGAAAAATGAATGATATTTAAGAATGGAGATTCTATTGAGAAAGATCTGATTTAGATCGAAACGTCTTGTTATTAGAATCTTTGATAAATACGTGTTGATATGGATTACCACATATGAAGTCGGCTTTTATAATTGTCATTTTGGAATTACTAAGTTTGGCAGAAAATAAAAATTTAAAAAATTTTTCAATCGTTGGAGTGCAACCTATTTTTCTTCTACTTGAGATGCAGGTGACAGGATCGGGCAAGGGACTGGATATAGGGAGTGAAAGACAGGGTAAGGTCGGTTAGTAGATGGTGGGATCACTAGAAGTTCAGTTTTAGAAAGGTTTAGTTTAAGATACAGGGAAGACATGATGTCAGAGACAGCAGACAGACAGTCACTGGTGTTTTGTAGCAGAGCGGGAGTGATGTCCCGGGAGGAGGTGTATAGTCGAGTGTCATCCGCGTAGAGATGGTACTGGAAGCCAAATCTGCTGTTGGTTTGTCCAATTGGTTCTGTGTAGATAGAAAAGAGGAAAGGACCGAGAACAGATCCCTGTGGAACCCCACACAAAAAAAACCTTAATAAAAAGTAATCAAAGCGTCACAATGGTATTAATAAAAACATCAACTCATCCTGCAAAAAACAAGCCCATAATCAGCTCCTTATACAGAAAAATAAAAAAGGTATGGCTCTCAGACTATGACGACGTAAAAACACAATATTTTATAAACACATTTTTATTGTGTAAAAATAAAAAAATTTATATAATTGTAGTTGTACTGACCCGCATCACAAAGTTATCATGTCATTTATCCCGCACGGCGAACGCTGTAAAAATGAAGCCCAAAAAACAATGACGGTACTGTGTCCACTTCCCACATTTTCATGGCCCAATGCTAAAAAAAACTATGGAACACATGTGCGCCCAAAATGCGCATTAACCCCATAGATGATTATAGATTTATGAGAGTTGTTGAATCCAAAATGAGGCAACTTCTAGAAAGTTTCATCTGTCCTGCTACTTTGGAGGCTTTGCAAATGCAAAATTGCACCCATCAAAATCTGCGTTCCAAAAGCCAAATAGCGCTCCCTCCCTTATACGCCCTTCCCTGTACCCAAACAGCAGTTTACACCCACATGTAGGTTATTGCCGAACTTGGAAGAAATTGCGTAACACAATTTGGGATGCTTTTTTTTCCAGAATTCCTTGTAAAAATGAAACATTTTCAGCTAAAATTGCACATTGTTAGAAAAAATAATTATTTTCATTTTAAGAGCCTAACGCTACAATTTGTGGAACAACTGTGGGGTCGATATACTCACTGCACCCCTGGATATATTCCTTAGGGGGGGGTGTGTTCCAGTAGGGGTGTTTATTAAGTTTTAGCACCTTAGGGTGTCCGCAAACCTGAAATGGCGCCTAAATAAAATCATAATGGAATGAGACCCTCCTGGAGGCCTGTGGTTGAGCCAAATAGCACACCAGGGCCACATAAGGGATAACTCTAAAAACGACAGAATCTGGGGAATTGATTGAGTTTCATTTAGCTGGTCACATCTACCGTGTTCCAGTGAATAATGGATAAAAATTGAAAATCTGCAAAAAAATTTATGTGAAATACCTAAAGGGGTAACAAACTTCCTAAATGCTTTTTTAAATACTTTAAGGGGTCTAGTTTCTTAGTTGGGGTCATTTATACATGACATACATAACATACAGGCCCCTCAAAGCCATGTCAGAACTGGACTGGTCTGTAAAAAAAATCTATTTTGCAAATTTTCTTGAAATTGTGAATAATTACTACTAAATTTCTAAGCCCCCTAATGTTGTTAAAAAAAGACATTTAAAAAATTATGCCAACCTACAGCAGACATATGGTAGATGCTAGTTATCAGCTATTTAGATTGGAATAACTATATGTCTTACACGGCAAGTTTTCACAATATTTTTCGCAAATAAACAAGGATTGTATAGACCAAAATTTTTTACTAACTTAAAGCACAATGTGTCATGAGAAAACAGTCTCTGAATCACATGGATAGGTAAAATTGTCAAACAGTTATTCTCACATAAAGTGACACGTCAAATTTTAAAAATGGGGTTCTGTCAGGAAAATCAAAATTGGCTCTGACGGTAAGGGGTTAAGAGGTATAGTGTTTTAGATATAGTAATTTATAGGGGTATCTAACATACTGTTCCCTCATAGCCAAGTCCGAACTAGACTGGTCCCCCCAAAAAAAAATCAGGGTGCAAAATTTCTTGAAAATGTGAAAAATTACTACTAAATTTCAAAGCCCCCTAATGTCATAAAAAAAATAAAGACATTTAAAAAATGATGCCAACTTACAGTAGACATATGGTAGATGTTAGTTATAAACTATTTTGTGTGGAATAACTGTTTTACATGCAGAATTTTTTGAACTTTGAAAATGGAAATTTGTTTCAAAATTTTCACGATATTTTGTGATTTTTCACAAATAAACAAGGATTGTGTGGACCAAAATGTCTTACTTAAAGCACAATGTGTCACGAAAAGACATTCTCTGAACCACATGGATAGGTAAAAGTATCAAAAAGCTATTATCACATATAATGACATGTCAGATTTCAAAAATGGGGCTCTGTCTGGGCTGTCAAAACTGGCTGTAGCGGTAAGTGGTTAAACATAATGACATTCGACGCTTGAATAAAAAAATTTTAACGCCTTCATTTGGGCAAATAAAAGCTCTAGAATATCCTTAAATGTTAAAGTTGTTTTCCGGGACTATCTTTGTATTTGTTATAGGGATCACAAGTTCACTTTGTAATTGAGATTCTTTAAAAAATATTTACCTGTTCTGCTTTGCAAAACCAGGCAGAGCCCTTTACTCCCCTTCTTCCTACTTCCTGCAAACCATGTGACTTGCATTGATTGTTTGAATGTGTATTAGGACCTCTGAGATTATCCAGCAGCAATCAGAAAAAAAGTCTGCTTACTGCTCCTTATATAGTAGTCGTGCCCGGGTAAAATGTTATGAGACACTGCCCTGATATTACTGTGTGCAGGAATGATGTCACATCTACTACAGCAGGCACAAAGCTTTCCCATAATCAAAAACTGATTGCTGTGGGGGACATGACTTTCTTGGATGCTAGATAGGCTTTCCAGTGTACAGGACAGCTGGGTGATGCCACATTCCCCATAGCAATCAGTTACAATAATGGGATAGCAGTGCACAAGCTGTGGGGGATGTACAGCACATCCATAGAAATATGTAAACCAAATTCTATATATTTGTACAAGTATTACATATATTATAGGATGAGGAAAGAATGTCTTTTTATCATGTTACAAACTAGTGACTGTACTACACACAGCCTGCTGCAGGTAACCAGGGAGTGAACTGGAGCAGAGATGCAGGGCACATGTGGTGTACATGTCTAAGAATGATAATGAACAGGACTTGGAAAATTAGGGGACAGGTGCAAAGAAGTCCTAGACTGTGACTGCAGTGCACTGTGGGACTTGTAGGAAATAATTGCAGGAGAACTACTGACAAAAATTAAGAAAGGAAACACATGAAGGTAGTGGAATATCTTTACTTTTCAATATAAATGCTGTTTATAGTGTTCTATGAAATCATTAAACTCCCGGATAACCCCTTTAATGTTAAGGATATTAAAGGGGTTTTGCCACGATGTAATGTTGACGTATGATCCTCCAAAATGGGTATTTAATCACTTTTCTAAATATATGTCATTACAAAAAGGGAAGACTCTGAGAGCTACAGCATTTCTCAATCCCCCTTAGTTACCTGAAAGCTTGCATTAGACACGACCAGAGGAGCTGACAGGCCGCGCTTGCGTGAAACACTTCTTATCTGATGACAGGGAAAATGAATGAACTTTCAAGGGGCTGGGTAGAAAGAGCAGTGTATGAGCCTGTGTCTTGCTGTATAGAGAATCAACTGTTGTAAAGTTATTATTTGAGTAAAGTTTTGAGACGCTCCCTTATTCCTCACTCTCTGCTCACCCCCTCCCTCTCTCCCCTGCAGCCTTCATGACTCAGCATGATTTGTTTGGTGCTGATAAGGAGGTAAGTAACTCAGTCCTGGCAAAACCCCTTTAAGCTAATGTTACATAGTTAGATAGTTTGTAAGGTAAAAAAAAAAAACAGACATCCATCCAGTTCAGCCTATGTGTTAATCCAGAGGAAGGCAAAAAAACCCATGAAGTAGAAGCCAATTGTCCTCATTTTAGGGAAAAAATTCCTTCCCGACTACAACCTGGCAATCAGAATAAATCCCTGGATCAACGACCCTTCTCCAGAATCCTTGTCACTATAACTTGTTATATCATTGCACTCTAGAAATGCATCCAGACCCTTAGTGAATTCTGTTAGTGAATTCAACAAGACAAGTTCCTCTGGCAGAGAGTTCCACAGTCTCACTGCTCTGACAGTAAAGAATCATATTATGTCCTCCCAAAGCCGTCTTTTCTGTAAATTAACCCTTATCTTGCTAATCTTTCTGGGTATTGCAGTCCACCCAGCGCTTTTATTATTTTTGCTGCCCAACTTTGAACCTGTTCAAGCTCTGCAATGTCTTTCCTGTACACTGGTGCCCAAAACCGTACAAAATATTCCAAGTGTGGTCTAACAGTGACTTGTATAATGAGAGAATAATGTTCTCATCATGTGCATCTATGCCCCTTTTAATACACCCCATAATCCTGTTTGCCTTGGCAGCTGCTGCTTGACACTAGCTACTACATTTTTTTTTTTTTTATTGTTTTTATTAATAACAATATCCTTGACATTCACACAAGATACAACCAGTATTTTTCAAGTGATAACAGGAGATTTTCCAATACAAATACAATGACATAGATACATTGTTGTTATCGCATCAAGGACATTCTTATTTTCTTTTCCTTAATTAATAAACAAAACAAATTAAACAATATACAGTCTCCACATATTATTTTGTAGCAATGTCTCGGGTAAGACTACGTATAAACAACAGCATAACCAACCTAGATTAACTTTCACATCCGCAGTGTGTCTCAGTCCCCCTTCCCATGGTTCAGGCTCCGGTGTGCGATCCCCCTCTTCCCCCGCCAGTGACAGCAGTGTGGGCTATTGCTCCCCCAAGCCACTGTGATCTCATCCCAGTTCCCTTTCAATCATGTAAGCACTGCAAACAGACTTCTACAGAACCGGCAGGTCCCAATCAAGAATCACCCTCCGCTGGCAAACTAATTGGTTCAACACCTGCCAATTGTCTTCCCTGATACCATAAAGTTACCTCAAAACAACGCTTTACACTGCGTTTGACATCTATCGGTAATGTATCTATATAGCTTTCCCATATTGCGAAAAACTTCCTCACCCTTTTTTCCTTCTGCAGGGTGGCCTCAACCCAGTCCATATGCATCAGAAAGTTGAGTTTACTTCTAAATAGATCTTGAGTAGGACCCGTGGGCTGAAGCCAGACCTGCATAGTTGCTTTGCGGGCCGCTGCTGCTACAATATGTAAAATTCGTTTTACCCGTCTAGACGTAACCTGTCCCTCCTGCTCCGTAATACCAAACAATGCCCAAGAAGAGTTGGCGACATGAGACATGTTTAAAGACTGTTTCATGTAGTCTGTTATTTGAAGCCAAAATTCCTGTATTATTGGACACTCCCATAAACAGTGGTATAAATCCGCCGCTGGTGACCCACATTTGAAGCAATTGTCCGTTTGGAACCTACCCATTCGGTGCCCTTTGATTGGTGTAAGGTAGGCATTGTGTACTAACTTCAAGAACATCTCAAGATATCTAGCAGTTGGTAGGAATTTGTTTGCGTCTACAAATGCTGCCAGTATCTTGGATAGGGAAAGATCCGCATCCCTGTTCTGCCATCTAACTAGACTAAAATTTGATCTGTCAAAATCGAGATCTTCAAGCAGATATCTGTAAGTGACAGACAAGTGTGCTCATCTTGTGGGGGAATTTAAAATCGTGCGCTCAAAGACCGTATCCCAGTAGTCTGCCTGCATGCGTCGTACCTCGGAAACGTAACTGACTGCTTGCAGGTAGTTGAAGAACGGGATCGAAGACGTGGGATAAAGATGCTGCAGCTCTGAGATCGAATACGGCGTCTTAGTGCTCAGGTGTATGAAGTGTTTTATTTGATGTAGGCCTAGTCTGTGCCAGGGTCTAAAGGTACCCTGTGCCTTGCCCCCCTGAAAGTCCGGGTTCCGTATAAGAGATAAATACGGGGAGTAGTCTGGGCTTAATCTTTTAATCTGCCTAATTTTCCGCCATGCCCTCCAAATCGGCATAAACAGCTGATCATCCTTCACCACCTGGGGGAGTTCGTCATAAGTTAAGTGTACAAAGTTAATGAGGGAGATGTCCGGTATACCCTCCTGATCCAAAGAACTATCCGTAAACACTGCTGTGGACTGTGCCCAATCCGCTAAAAACCGGCCCAAGGCTGCCATGTTATACAGGCGTATATTGGGGAATCCCAGACCACCATGAAATCTACGTTGCTGAAGTATAACCTGGGGGGATATGTGCCCTCTTATTGCTCCATATAAACTGCCTATATTGTGCATTGATGAATTTTTCGTCCCTCGGCCTCAAATAAACAGGAAGCATATGAAATATATATAATTGGCGCGGAAACTCCACCATTTTGATTAAGTTACATCTCCCTGAAAATGATAACGGGAGGTCGGCCCATTTCTTCATGGTTTGCGCAAGATCCCCAGAATATTTGGCCAGATTAACCGTATATAAATTAGTTGGAATTTTAGTCAGCCATACACCTAAGTATTTTATAGCTGTTTTACACCACCGAATCGAGTGGGACGTCGACCAAAAAGGTTCCACTGGGCCTTTCAAGAGCATCCCTTCGCTCTTGTCAACATTTATTGTATAGCCAGACAGGGATTCTGTGGCTACCATATCTTCAAGAATAGGGGTTAGGTTTTGCCTGGGATTCCTAATCATCAGGAGAAGGTCATCAGCGTAAACTGTAACCTTGATTTCCCTATTTGGGAAGAAATTCCTTTGTTGATCAGTGACTGGGATATATGATAGAGAAGAGGATCTATAGACAAATTAAATAACAGGGGCGAGAGTGGGCACCCCTATTTGGCCCCTCTGTACAGGTCTATGATTGGGGATATTTTATTGTTAATAAGTAAGGATGTCGTGGCATTGGAGTGCATGTGAGCGACGAAGCTGGCGAAGAGGTCCCCGAACCCCCGGCGCAGAAGGGTGGCATCTAAGAATGGCCATGAGACCTTGTCAAAGGCCTTCTCAGCATCCAAGCTAAGAAGCATGGACACCGAGTGCACCTCCGTCCTTGCTTGCATTATGGCTGCTATAGCTGTTCTGACATTCTTCGTAGAATGCCTGTTTGCTATAAAACCATTCTGTGCCGGGTGGATTATGTACGGCAGGAAAGTTTGCATCCTGGAAGCCATAATTTTTGCCAAGATCTTATAGTCCTGGTTTCATAAAGAGATTGGTCTATAAGATGTTAGCAAAATAGGGTCCTTCTTGGGCTTTAATAGCAGTATATTTCGCGAGTCATAGAAAGCGTCCACCTCCTTAGATTGAATATAAATCTCGTTGTAGAGATATGTGAGGAGAGGGGATATATCTCCACATTCAGTGCTTTATAAAATTACGCCGAAAAAACATACGGCCCTGGAGTTTTCCCATTCACCAGCCCCGTCACCACCCACCGGACCTCATCTTCTGTAATCTCGGCTTCTAAAAAGGCATGTTGCTCTTCCGTGACCCCCGGTAAGGACAAAGAATCTAGAAAAGTCGCCGCTTTTGTGGCATCATAAGGATGAGCGCCATAGAGGGATTCATAAAACTCCACAAATTCTTTCTCTATGTCCCTATTATCCATCAGAATGGCCCCTGAAGAGGTGGACTTTATTGCCGCTATTGGCGGTCTACCACACCAGGATTTCGTTGTATTTGCCAGGATCTTGCCCATCTTATTCCCCCATCTGTAATATTTATTTCGCTGTATATTTAGATTAGCCTTAGCTTCCCCTTGGAGAAATGTGTTCAGGAGATTTTGCGCCTCCACGAACTTCTGTTGGTTTTACGGCCGAGGGATCTATGAAGTATTAATTTTGAAATTTACGGAGATTTGAATGCAGCTCTTGAAATGTCTTTTTTTGTGCTTTGTTTCATGCCGACATAGCTGATTATATGCCCGCGCATAACAGCCTCTGCTGTAGCCCACATAAGAGGGGTATTGTGTGTATGGGCCACATTGTCTTTCAAGAACTGCATCAAATGTATCCTAAGGAAGTCTCTAAAATCTTCAGATTGATGAAGATAGGCTGGAAATCTCCAGGACTGCGCCCTGTGAAGGAGGGAGGAGCCGCCCAGTGATAACGTTATGGGGGCATGGTCTGAGACCACTACTGGCAATATATCAGCTTCAATGACACAGTGATAGAGCGAAGAGGCAATCAAGGCCATGTCTATGCACGAGAACAACGCATGGACAGGAGAGTAAAAGGTGTATGTGCATGATGTCGGGTTGGTCGTCCTCCAAAAGTCAAACACATCAAGTCTAGAGACCATATCCTCCAGGTGGGAACCGCTAACAGTCTCATCTGGTAGGGTCTTTGACCTATCTACTCTGTGATCAAGTACCGCGTTAAAGTCCCCATCAATATAAGGTTAGTATGCGGTTTCGTGATTATAAAGTCAGTGAGGTTGGCAAAAAACTCCCGCCTCCCCCCGCACGGCGCATAGACATTACATAATGTATACGTAGTGTTTGCAATACGAACCCTCGCATATATAAATCGGCCGTCCGGGTCAACAAATTGGTCTTCTACAGCTTGAATCGTCCCTTTTCTAAAATAGATTGCCACACCTCTGGACTTTGAATGGTAGTTTGCCAATATTGGTAGATCTAGCCAAGGGGCTTTTATTGGGATGAACCTATCTTTCTGCCAATGTGTTTCTTGCAAAAAGAACACATCCACTTTTAAGCGCTTCATGTGCATCATAATCAGTCTCCGTTTCTCTGGGATATTCAGTCCTGCCACATTCCAGGATATAAAACTTAAGTGGCACTGCCGGAGACCCATCCCCACTTTCCACATCGAGACCACTCATCCCGTGTCCCACTGTGGAAATTGCGAGGCCGAGTTCACCACGGTTTGCAGAGCACATAGGGCGTCCCAGCGAGCACCCCCGCGATCCTTACTCAGCAGAGAGGGGGGAGCCGCACACCCCTCAAGGAGCCACATCAACCAAGATATCCTTCTTATTTGTGTAAGACTTGAGATCCGAGGACACACCACAATTAGTAACAATATATTTTGAACAAACCATAAATACATTTGGCCTATTGTGGGCCCAAATTCTGAAACCACTAACATTGTATATTGACTCTTCAGAGCCGGGGCGCCCAGTGGGGGAACACCCCACCATTATTAACACAATTATCATTAACATTAACAAATAATGAGCAGAAACTATAGCATTTGTCATTCAACCCCTACCCTTGAAACAAAGGTATAGATAAGAACTAGAGAGGGGGGAAGAAAGCAAGAGAGGGGGGGAAGGAGGAGGATGGAGGGAAGAGAATAGAGAAAGAATGGAGTGTGAATATTTTTCCTGATCCATCCCTGTCACGTGTCACAAGACCATGAAAGTCCCAGCATTCTCGGCAGCCAGCCGCCACGTGATTTAGTCAGGTGCATTGGGGAGGAAACGTCTCGCTGCATCCTCAGACTTTTCATAAATGGACACTTGCCCATTCTCCACCACTCTCAATTTAGCCGGGTACAGCAATTAAAACCAAATTCCACTCTCATGCAGATGTTGACACACCGGGTGGAATGCTTGGCGCTTCTGCGCAAATTGCAAGGAGAAGTCCTGAAATATCAAAATGCGCTCATTGTTTACTCTTAGCTCGCGACTCTGCCGGTATGCTTTGAGGAATTGCTCTTTAACCGTCCAGTTGTGGAACTTGGCAATGACCGGCCTAGGTCTGTTTCTTTGATCCCCAGCATTACCCATACGGTGAACCCTCTCTACAAGAAGAGGGTCTCTCGGTGTGTCCAGGCCCAGCGCCATGGTCAAGTACGAGGCGAGCGAGTCCGCTTAGACCGCTTCCGGGATGCCTATAAATCGGAGATTACTGCGTCTCGCACGATTCTCCAGGTCGTCTACTTTACTTTATTTTGTAGGTTATCAATCAGGGATTGCTGTGTGGCTACTACTCCATCCAATCTTCAGTGGTTCCAGTGCGGGATTCCAACTCCACCAGCCGTTGTGAATTGTTGGTAATCTGGGTCAACGCCGCGTTAATTGAGGCTTGAATAATATCCAGCCGTTTGTCCAGAGCGGGAAGTATAAGCCTGGACACCACCTGCGCCAATGATAGAGCTTGTGAAGGATCATCTGCTGATGCTTGCAGGTTGTGAGCTAGAGAGAGTGGAGCTTGTGGATGATCACCTTTGCTTGTTGATGGTGGTGATTGTGCCATAGCAGCAGAGCCCTTTGACTGTGTTTTGGATTGATTTGACCTTTGCTGAGATTGCTTTACGGTGGGAGTGGGTGGCACTTTATCCGTAGCCGTTGATTGAGAACACGTGCGTTTAGGTGTGTTAGAAGATTGTATGAATTTGTCCATACTTTTTTGATTCATTTAGTGTGGTCAGGCGAGTATTCTGGATCAATGAAGTAGTGTAATTTTAGGATTTTGGTTGTTTCTGCAGAGTGCAGGTGGCCATTAAGTGCGCTTTAGTATGAAAAGAAATATGGGGGAGCTCCAGCTCCTACATAGCCGGCAGGCAACACATCTCAATAGGCGACCGCAGGATGAGAGAGTCGGGTAGCTGCACACATTTTCAGCAGCAACAGATGGCAGCCAACTCCCAAGTAGATTTTAACATAGAAGTGTAGGTAACTAGTCCTCTATATGACAGCAGGTGGCAGCAAAGCTTTTCTAGCTGAGATAGAAGTTAGACCTTATCCACTGCGATCCAACATGTATTCAGAAGAAACGGAAAAAGTAGGGGAGGGGAATGAGTATGTCTCACTCCCTGACTTTCCTTAGGCAGTATCTGTTACTGTTTCCAGGAATGAGAAGTCTCTAATGAGCTATGCACCGTTTGCAGCTATTGTGCCAGAAAGCACTACTGAACAGGACACTGTGGAAGGCTACTTAAATCCTATCCAGTCCACAGAGCATGCAACCCCCACCACATAGTTATGGGCATTGAGCCTTAAGCTTAAGACTCAGGATCTGGGTAGCAGAATGACTTGATCTCTCGGCGTCGTTAATTGCCGGTCTCTCGCGCCCTCTCCCTGACCCCGAGTAGGATTACCTCTGAGTCCTTTATCTGAAGCCTCTGTGCCTCTTTCTTTGCTGTATAGAGGTTATGCGGGGTCAGCAATCACTGCGGAGTTCTTCCTTGATAGAGCAGGATCAGCGTGCAACAGCTGTTCCTCCGTGCAGGCACCTCCTCCCCTCCAGCCCACCACGAGTCTCCGCTGTAACGGGCAGACAGTCTATACTGCGGAGCAGTGCCAGTTCAACTGCAGCACTCGGTGCGGCCCTTCGCGTCCTGCGCCCGCGTGTCTACGGTTCCGGGAGGGTAAGTGAGGAAGCAGCCCTCTTGTGTGCAGGAGCTGCACCTTGGGTCTGTTGCTGCCGCACGTCCCTGTGGTACCTTACGGTGAGGCTCGTCTCCGTGCCTGCGCTGGAGCACCGGCTGCTTTGCATTTATCCATGTTAAACCTCATCTGCTACTTCTCTGCCCAGACCTCCAACTTATTCAGATCCCTTTGTAATAGAACCTTATCTTCTATTGTGCTGATTACTTTACAGAGCTTAGTATCATCTGCAAAGATTGCTATTCTACTGTGTAATCCTTCTGTAAGGTCATTAATGAATATTTTAAAGACAATAGGTCCCAATACTGACCCCTGTGGTACCCTACTAGTAACAGGACTCCAGTCTGACTATGTACCATTAATCACCACCCATTGTTTTCTATCACTTAGCCAGTTGCTTACCCACTTGCAGCCATTTTCCCCCAGTCCAAGCATCTCCTTTTACTTACCAACCTTCTATGTGGCACAGTATCAAATGCTTTAGAAAAATCTAGATATAGTGTATGACTTTGGGACATACACCGTTATTATACAGTACATGAATATTAAGAATAGGGGCCTGTTTATCACATTAATTCCATTATTACACAGTAGTGTATACCATCAGGACCTGGTGATTATTTTATCATCTTCTTAAGGCAGAGCTGCACTTCTTTCTGGGTTAGACAAGAAACATTTAAGATGGATATGCTTCAAATTTAGTAATGTGTTTTTGCCATCTCATTTACATGCACAGAAATCTATATTGGAGGAGTACTTTTGTAGCATTTGTGGATATGTATCAACTCCTGTAATGTGCTATTTTTTATGTTATCTATATACACTGCTTTATCAGACATCCAGGATATTTTATCAGAAATCCAAGATACTCAGCCTAGTAGTTTTTGTTTGTTCTTTAACTTAATTAGATTATCTCTCAGGAGTGCTTGGTGGGGTTCCATTTATCCATACAAATCGTCTATGTAGTTATGTCCGTGACGGGCCCTCCTTCCTCTTTTTAACCCCTTAGATACCACACTTAGTATTGCTTGTGACATCTGAAGAGTTAAAGCCGGGTTCAGAATGATAACTGGACTTGGCCACTGCTACTAGGTTTCAAGTGTAAAATACAACTGCAACTACTGCATAAGCTACTGAATCTACACAATATTTCCCCAGCACATATTGCCAATGAATTAATATTAGTGGTAGGGTTTTTTTCTTGGTTTAATGACTTCTTTACATCCTCACTTTGGGGGACATATATGAATCTCGCCGCGTCGGAGCGCATGTTTTCGAGCGCTCGAGCGTGAAAGCTGCGCCTCATGTATGTCGGCGCCCGAGGTGCGCTCATACATGCGGTGTAAAGTCCACCGCACCTCTCCAGTGTGTGAGGCGCAGTGCGGAACTTAGGCGCAGTGCGGGACTGCGCCGAAGATTCACCGCCCGAGGAGGTGCGCTCATACATGCGGTGAAAAGTTCCCTGCGCCTCGCCAGTGTGTGAGGCGCAGTGCGGGACTTAGGCGCAGAAGGGACTGCGCATAACATGTATTCCGATTCGAGACAGGCTGTAATACAGCGAGAAATCATTAAACATGTTAGTGAATAGCAAAAATAGTTGTCTTTCAAATGAATGAATGAATAAAGTAAAAAATCAAAGCTGTCTAAAAGCGAATAAATGTAGTGAAAAAGTGGATCATTTAAAATTAAAGGGAAAATATATAAGATCACTCAAGAAATAAATATCAGCTTTCAGCTCCGTGATGCATGGAGTATGAATCAAAAAAACTTTTTTATTATGTATAAAACATTTTCTGAAAAAGAGCTCAAACCTTCTAAAAAAAATACATAAATAAAATCACTTTCCAAAAATCAAGAACGGCGCAACATCAGGAATTGCGATATAGAGAGTTGCCGGGAAATACAGTAATTCAAATTCTGTAAGCTCTTCTCATTGGTCGGCAAAAACCAACCAATCAGAATAGGAGCGACAGGGAACCATTATTACCTATAGAGAAGTATTGACCAATCAAATGAAAAGGCGGACAGTTCAAAATACAGTAAAAAAAGAGCTGATTGGTTGAGCTAGCTGGGGCTTGGCTATCCCGGCCAATCAGAATAGGAGCGACAGTGAACCATTATAACCTATGGAGAAGTATTGACCAATCAAATGCAAAAGCGGGACAGTTTAAAATAAAGTAAAAAAGACAGAAAAGAGCTGATTGGTTGAGCTAGCGGGGGCTTGGCTATCCCGGCCAATCAGAGCGCGAGCTACTTTGTCCCATTGTAGTCTATGGAGAGATCGGGGCAATGAAATCTCGGCTCTCAGCGCCGTGTGGCATGGAGTATGATTAAAAAAAAATCGTTATTATTAGGTGTAAAACATTATCTGAAATAGAGCTCAAACCTTCTAAAAACATAAATCAATCAAATCACTAACAACGCGTTTGTCGCCGTCACTGACGCAACATCAGGAATTGCGATATAGAGAATTGCCGGGAAATACAGTAATTCAAATTCTGTAAGCTCTTCTCATTGGTCAGCATAAACCAGCCAATCAGAAAAGGAGCGACAGTGAACCATTATAACCTATGGAGTTGTATTGACCAATCACATGAAAAGGCGGGACAGTTCAAAATACAGTAAAAAAAAGGCAGAAAAGAGCTGATTGGTTGAACTAGCGGGGGCTTGGCTATTCCAGCCAATCAGAGCGTGAGCTACTTTGTCCCATTGTAGTCTATGGAGAGATGGGGGGCACTGAAATCTCAGCTCCGTGCGGCATGAAGTATTAGTAAATAAATCGTTTTTATTAAGTGTAAAACATTCTATAAACATACATAAAATCACTAACAATGCGTTTGTCGCCGGGAGCGGCGCAACATCAGGAATTGCGATATAGAGAGTTGCCGGGAAATACAGTAATTCAAATTCTGTAAGCTCTTCTCATTGGTCGGCAAAAACCAACCAATCAGAATAGGAGCGACAGGGAACCATTATTACCTATAGAGAAGTATTGACCAATCAAATGAAAAGGCGGACAGTTCAAAATACAGTAAAAAAGGCAGAAAAGAGCGTAGTGCGTCTATTTTGAGTGGAGCAAGAAGGGCGCGATAGAAGGGCGCCCTAAAAGTTATTACTGTCTGTGGGAAATGTTCTAGTACTGTGATTGGTTGGGGGGAAGAGGGGCTCGTCCTGCTTAGCCAATCAGCGGGTGAGCTACTTATCTCATAGAGTTCTATGGGGAAAAGAAATGCAGAGCGGGCTCTGTTTGTGATTGGCTAAGTTAAAAGAGGCGCGATTATTTGGGCCAATGGGAGAGCGAGCGAGCGACGCTCTTATGGGTTTTCTAATGCAATCTATAATACAACTGTACATGGCAGAAATCAAATGATAAGACTTACGAAGTTATGCCGATCTCTATATAAAATGATCAATAGTATGGGTGTAACGAAAATAAAGAAATAAAAATGAATTCATTGAATTCATTTTTGTTTATTTTCGTTACACCCATACTATTGATCATTGGCTAACGAAAATAAAGAAATAAAAATTAACTCATTGAATTCATTTACTGACTATCTAGCTGATAGATTCATCTATCAGGACTTATACCCTGTGCTTCCCCCATATAACACAGCCTTATACAGTCTGCTCTACCTCCTGACTGATAACAGAGGGGGGAAGGTGGGGAGGGCAGTGTGCATTCTTCACATGTGTTTTATCAGTCCAGACTGTGTGTATAAATGATTAAACCATTACAGGTGTTCTGGTTACAAGGAGCTTGTGCAGCCAGAAGCATGAGAACTCTGCAGCCATGAGAACACCGCAGAAGGGCTGCAAAGTTTATGCCGTCTCCCTTACCCCGCTAACACAGAATGATGATGTCACAACTCTTCAGTGAGGGGAGACATGCCTCCTGGGAGGAGAGGCGCGCCTACTGAGAGAAGAGACTCGCACCTGTATTTCAAACTGAAACAGATAGAATCAGCTCAAGTGTGCGAAAGCTTCAAACGATAAAACCCTGTTAATGCCCTTTTTCCTTTTCATGAGGAATTAGTGGCTAAGTGGTTGGCTGTTCCCTCTGTTGATTCCCTGGTCTCACACCTCTTGAATAGCACTACCATTCCTCTCTCTGTTGCAGCTGTGCTGCAAGAGTGTGGCTTGAGGGTTTATGCAAATCTGCTTTCAAAGCCTCTGGGGAAACTCTGCAGTTGCCTTTGCTTCCTTCTGGGTTGGCAAAGCCTGGGCCAAACAGCTGCAACAGGGGCTATCGCCTGGTGCTTCCACAGAAGAGCTATTGGAACTCGCATCCCAGCACATGTGTTCCCCAGAGTTCCTTTGTGAGGCCTCACTTGAATCGGCTTGTCTGGCTGAACATCTGCTAATGTAGTGGCCATTGGGCGCTCTTTGTGGCTAAAATCTTGGTCGGCCGATGCAGCCTCCAAAAAGACACTTACTAAGCTCCCCTTTTCAGGTAGTAGACTTTTTGGGAGGCATCTGGATGAGACTGTTTCAGAGGCCATGGGTGGCAGTTCCCTCCTCCTTGAAAAATCGTCCTGCTTGACAGTTATTGCATAAGAAACATTTTCAATTTCAGTCCTTTTGGGAATTCTCTTATAAACCTGCAAGGAAAAAGGACCCCTGTTCATAGGGTACAAGCAGCCACCAGCCAAGCCAGCTCCTTCCTGGCTTTTTTGGTCTGATACATCCAAAAGCCCCTCCACCTAGAGTTCCTTGGCTTGAGGGTCTTCTCCCACCCGAAGGTTCCTCTCGGATGGGGAGCCGTGTCCTCTAGTTCCAGGAGGTCTGGCAGGTCCAGGTCAATGATGCCTGGGTTCAGGAAGATCCACTTCATATCCATTCCCTCAGCTTGTTTTTATGGTTCTTCCCCGCCTGCTTCTCCTGTCTGGGCATCAACTTTTTTCAGGCAATCCCCACTCTTTTCCTTCAGGGTGTAATTCTGCCTTGTCCCTGAATACAAGCGTTACCGGGGTTTTTATTCCAACTTTTGCATGGTTTCCAAAAAGACAGCTCAGTCAGACCTTTTCTGGATCTCAAGGAGCTCAACGAGTATGTGCGGGTTCCCAGTGTCTCCATTTGGTAATTGTGGCTCTGGAGCAAAGAAAATTTCTTTCCACCATAGACATCAGGGATGCTTACCAGCACATCCCAATCACCCAGTCCCACCAGCTTTTCCTTAGTTTTGTGGTGGGTTCACTGCATTTTAAATTCAGCCTTGCTACAGCGCCAAGGGTTTTCAGCAAGGTCTGGGCACCCTTCATGCCAATTCTTTGCTTCAGGGGGATTGCCATTATCCATTAACAGGACAACCTTTTTGTGAAGGCTCTGTATCAAAGCACCAACCTGGACAACATCGGGATCACCCTTAACGCACCTCAGGTAGATTGTCAACTGCAACAAATCTTGCCTGGTCCCATCACAGAAGATGGAGTTCCTGGGCATGACCCTCAACACACAGGCAGCCAGAGCATATCTTCCACCAGCGAATATTCAGCTTGTACGGTCGGGCATTTCCCTTCTTCGGAAATGCTCCCTGTATACCCTTCGTACTTGCTTGTGAGGGGGACATTCTAGCTTGCTGGGACAGCTCTCTATTTTCCCTGGACAAGGAAATTCTGCTTCCATCGCAAGTTCATGTTGAAATTAGTTGGTGGCTGGTGTCTCATGTGCTACTTCAGGTGAAGTCCTTTCTTCCTTCACAGTGGCTGATCATCACCACGGATGCCAGTATCTCGGGGTGGGAAGCCGTGTTTGGCTCCCGGATGACTCGGGGCTTGTGGTCCTCAGGGAATCCCATCTACATATCGATATTCTGGAACTCAGGGCCATTTCTCAAGCGCTCTGTCACTGGTCCATCTTCTCCAGGGTCACCTAGTTCAGATTCAGTCTGACAACACCACTGCAGTGGCTTATCCGAATCTTCAGTGAGGAACCAGAAGCTATTCCTGGAGGATTCTTCGCTGGGCGGAACGCTTGGTGCTGTCCCTGTCAGCAACTTTTATTCCAGGAGTAGAGAACCAGAACTCCGATCTCCTCAGCCGGATATTGATGGATCTCTGGGAGTTATGTCTCTTCTGCCACAGGTGTTTCAGCTTCTTTGCAGGAGATTGGGCACTCCAGACTTCAATCTGTTCGGCTTCCGCCTCAACCATTAGCTCCTAAATTATGTATCCACATCCTGAGATTCTCTGACTGGTTCTTCCATGGAGTTAGTTTGTGCTGGTCTAACTTTAACCCACCTCTACCCTCCTCCCTTGAGTGCTCAAATGTCTGAAGAGTGATTCTCTTAACTCCAGATAGGCTTCGCAGGGCTTGGTACGCGGATCTGATCGGCCTGTTGGCAGATGTCCCGTGGCCTCTCCCTCTGTGCGCAGACCTTCTTTCACCAGGTCATCTGTTCCACCCCACTTTATCTCAGCCGCATTTGAAGGCATGGCTGTTGAAACCGCAATTCTAGAATTCCTTCACTCAGGTCTGGAACAGGAACTCGGCCTTTTCTCCTTGAGAGGTCAGGTCTCTGCCCTCTTTGTTCTTTTTCAGCGCAACATGGCCTCTGATCCTCAGATCAAGACTTTTGTGCAGGGGGTCACTCGCTCCGTCCCACCTGTTTGTAAACCAATATAGCCATTGGAATTAAATCTTGTTTTGAAGGCCATGCAGTCTTCAACTTTTTAATCATAGCGGGAAGTAATCGCCTTCCTTGTGGCCATTACATCTATCCATCGAGCATCTGAACTGGCGGCTCTCTCGCGCTCATTTTTGATTGTTCATAAGAACAAGGTTGTTATGTTCCGTGCCTTCATTTCCACCAAAGGTAGTTTCCTCGTTCCACCTCAATGAGGACTTAGTTCTGCCCTCATCCTCGAGAGCGGTCATTGCATTGTTTGGTTGTTGTCAGCACCGTCCCGACCTACTTCACTGCCACTGAATCTTTCAGGCACTCCGATTCTCTTATTGTCCTTCTAGAGGGTCTGCGGGGGGCTTTTGAGGCCACCATTGCCAGTTGGATCTGGTCTGCCACTTCGGAAGCCTACCAGTCCAGGAGTAAACCTCTTTCATTCCAGGTCACTGCTCTTTTCACCTGAGCGGTTGATGCCTCCTGAACGTTGTGGCATCATGCTTTGGCCTATCAAGTCTGCAAGGCTGGGATCTGGGTCTCAGTTCATACTTTTACGAAGTTCTACCAATTCATACCTTGACCTCGGCTGATGCAAGCTGTAAGGTACTTCAGCGGTATGCTAACTGACTCGCACTGCTGTGAAATTTTGTCTATTTGAATTTTTTTTTCCCACCCTATGGGACTGCTTTTGGACATCCAGAAGTGCTGTGTCCCTCAATGATATTGACAAGAAATTTGGATTTTTGTCAATAAAATCCTATTCTCATCTGATTCATTGGGGGACACAGATCCCTCCCTCTTTTGTCTTGTCTTGTTTTATTCACATTTTCGTTTAGATATTCTCTCCTTGAAATCGGACTGTGGTCTATGTTTTCCGCTATAGCTTTTGTACCAGGTGAGCAGCCTGGCGTCAGGAGGGATATATTCCGTCCAGGCGAAGCCAACACATTCGCTTTCCGCCTAGTGTCAGCCTTCGGAGGCAAGGACTAATACCCAAGGTGCTGTGTCCCCCAATGAATCAAACAGAAAAAGGATTTTATGAGGATTTTAAGTACAAAAATCTGAATTTCCTGCTGCACATACTCTAGTGGCACAAATATGCAACTTTTTGTAATCACACTGCCTAAAACATGCTATTTATGTGTTATTTTATAATGCAGGTCAATGGATTGCAAAAAATGCACCAATTACACATGTATATTGTTTAACAAATAATGTATGCATTTTTTTATATTTAAATGTGCCAAATGTTAAAACACATTAACATTAATGGACTTAACATTATCCTTTTTATATATGAATCTAACCTAAGTATTATCCCATATAGCAGGATTAAAGTAAATATAAAGTTTACTTATAGGGTAGGATCTGATGCTCTTATAACTGGATGGCTGGAATGCCGTTTTGAACTGTGTGGATGTGCTCTTCCATGTGATTGTTAATATCTACTCTTCTGTGGACTTGCTAATGACTACTCTGTTTTGCAAGCTGTATACCTGTGAAATCATCCAGTCAATTATGGATATAAATGAATATTATTATAGGCCGCAAAATTTTTTAGGTAGTCGGCTAGTACAACGTGACATTCTTTCATGGTCTTGGCATGTTTTTCCCTTAGAGAAGGTAGCTTCTGAGCTGCACTGCCCTGAATTTGAGAGGTTACAGTAATGACAGATGGGTTTCCAGATGTACAGAAACTCTTTTAAGTGTGCCTCTGACAGAATAAGTGGGCTGTTTTTGCTTTGGCGCAATACGATAAGTTAGTGTTTCCCACAGGTGTCTCTCCAGCAATTGCTAGACTACAACTGCCAGCCACCGGCTGTCAGGGCGTGCAAGTTGTAGTTTTTCATTAGCTGTAAAGTCACAGGTTGAGGCACACTGCTATAAAATAATAGGGGAAGTTAACTGACTTTTACTACTTTTATTATGACAGATTGGAAAATGTAAATTAAGTAATTTTTTTTCTAATTTGTAGATGTGCCAAAACTGTACTTTGAAAAAGTTATGAACCTAAACTATGAAGAGAAACCACCTTACCATGAACTTCGGAATAATTTTTCATCTGCTCTGCAGAAACTGATGGTCAAGCCATATGACCCTGTGAAACTGTAAAGAGGGTAAGTGCCAAGTTAAAAATAAATAAATTACCATCATAAAGGATTTAAAACAGCATTTGCTAAACAGCAGTAAGGATTAACAGAAAACCACTGACTGAAGCTGGGAAGCAGGTATGGAGTGGGCTCAGGAGCTGAGCCCACTACATACTTGTCTGGTGACAGCTGTTAGTTACAACCTATACCTGCCTTCAGCGATTGGGATTAGAGATTCATATCGACAATCCATGCCCACAAAGCTATTGTTGGGTGCTAATGAGTTGCCATAGCACCCAGTAGCTTATTTTATATACTGCAGTTAGAAGCTTTGCTTTTATAACAGTTGTATATGTATGTATATGTACAATATATATATTGTAAGAGGACAGAGGGGATTGTGGTGGACCAGAGATATGTGTCACCAAGGACCCTGGCGCTGGTGAGGTGAAAACCAGTAATTTATGTGTCAGCGGCAGTAGGTTGCTGACATACGTTTTATTGTTAGTGTACTTGCACAGCAAGTAGTCTGGGTCTGGTTTTCACAGGAGCAGTCATAGAGTTGGGTGGGTGACTGCTCCCACATTTCAGGTCCAGGCCAGGGTTTGTTTGCTATGTAAGCCTGGAGGTCAGGTGGGTTTGGGAGAAGTCGGTGCGATTGTTGTCTGTGCAGTGGAGGAAGAGAGCAGGTGTGCTGCAGAGTTCCCAGGAACAGACTACACGCCAATCTCAGCTGGAGACAAGGAAGCCTGGAGGCTTATCTGAACACAGAACTGTAAGTGTCCCGCACAGACTGTGTAAGACTGTTTTGTTTTCCTTCGTTTTGGCTGAAGTTAAGCCCACGTTTATTTTTCTGTTTGTATAAGGCTGAAATAAAGACCTGATCGTTTAAACAGTTTCAGAGGACTGGTTCTGTATTACCCCACCACCGAGCTGATCCCTTACAATTGGTGGAGTTATGCAATGGGCATTTCTGGCACAAGTTGTGGTGCATGCAACAGTGCATAGAATGTACAGCAGCGACAATTAAAGGGCCGGGTGCCTACATTTTTCTACTGCTAACAGGCACGGTTTTGGACTAGCGAGACTGTGTGGCTGCTGGTGATCTTTTTTTGTTTGGACATAGTAATGTCCTGGGTTAAGGCCGCAACTGAGATCTCCACTACATCAGCCTCCAGGGAGGAACTAATCAAACACCTGGTGCAAGCAAACGCCCAGCAACAGCAGATTAGTGCACAGCAGCAGCAGACCTAGAAGGAGGCTATGGAAGCTCAGCAGCAGATCCATAAAGAGGCTATGCAGGCCCAGCAGCAGACCCATAGAAAAGCTATGCAGGCGCAGCAGCAAGCCATGGCTCAACAGCAGCAGACCCATAAAGAGGCTCTTCAAGTGCAGCAGCAACTCATGGTGCAGCAACAGCAAGCTCATATGGAAGCCATGAGGGCTCAACAGGAAACCAACCGGCTGACGATTCAACATGTGACCCAGGACATCCAGGCCCGGGAAAAGCCAGCACTTCCAGTGACTAGCGACGTACATATTGCCTGAAGGAACGTGAGGGAAGCGTTGCAAACACTGACACTGGAGGAAGACGTCGAGACATACCTCACTGGGTTTGAGCGGTTGGCTAACCAAGAACGGCTACCACCAAGTCAATGGGCTAAGGTCTTAGTCCCATTTGTTATCGGAGAACCCCAGAAGGCTTATTGTGACCTTGCCCTCCAGGATGCTAATGAGTATCCAAAGTTGAAAGCAGAAATCCTGGCAAGACTTGGGGTTACCTTAGCAGTACGGGCCCAGAGGGTCCACCACTGGTCCTATTGTACGGACAAGCCCACCAGGTCCCAGATGTTTGATTTTTTACACCTGGTGCAGAAATGGCTGCAGCCGGATGTGTGTACCCCCGCGCAGATGGTAGAACGAGTAGTCATGGATCGGTTCATACATTTGCTGCCCAGACCTATCCAGACCTGGGTGGCCCAAGGAGACCCTCAGACGGTCGATAGTCTGGTGGGCTTGGTGGAACGTTTTCACACTGTTGAGAACTCCCGAGGCCCTGCAGGGGGTCGAAAGTTTGTCTACTGGGAAAGCCCGAGAGATTCCGAGAGGCCGGGACAACAGAGCCCTCAGGAAAGTCACCCAAAAGGCATGCTGGGACCAGACCCCTTGAAACGGGGGGCCACGGGAGGTGGTTTGTTGGGTATGCCATGCCCCAGGTCAAAGGGTATCCCAGTGCCCCCATAGCACGGAACCCATGGACTGCTCGATGGGACGGCGTTCTTCGCTGTTTGCTCACACCGCATGTGGCGCGGTCCCCTGCACGGAGGAGGGTCCCCAATTCTGCCAACTGACGGTCCATGGGACTTTGGTGTCAGGACTATTGGATTCGGGGAGTCTGGTAACGCTCCTCTCCGCCTCTATTACACATGAGTTGATCCCAGGGAGGAGAGTAGGTGTTACCTGTATTCATGGGGACACTAAGGGGTACCCAGTGGCCCAGGTGACCATGGAAACAGAGCGGGGAGTTAGGTCCCACCAGGTACGGGTGGACCCAGCCATGATGTATAACGTTATAATCAGGCGTGATTTTCCTCTTTTTTTTTTTTTTTTTTCTTGTAAACATAATTTATATTGACTTTTTACAATAACAAAAACATATAATAACTGTCCAATAGATGAGATACCACTTGATACACAAAGAAATAATATAAGGCACCATTACTACAAATAAGAAAAGTACTAAGCAATGAAAGTACAAAATACCACTAATCACATACTTGGCCATAATAATAATAAGGGAAAAGAAAACGACAGCTCAATCTAAACTAAATAAATAAAAAAAAAAATAATAAAAATGTAACCCCCCCCACCAAAAAAAAAAAAAAAAAAACAACACAGAACAGTGGTACCCATATGCAGTTATGTATAAGAGACATAATCACATACACCTATGTAATCAAGAAAGGTGTGGGATAAAAGGTGAAAACAAATCCTGTGCTGATACAATGCTGCGAGATCGTCACACGGCCCCCACCCCATAACACCCAAGGGATTTTCTTCTGTTTTGGCATCTGTGGAAACAGGTACTACCACAGAACCAGTTGCCTCGTCAGGAGGCCTGGAAGGATACCGGCAGCCCGGCGGTGGCTGTATCATAGGGTGACCAGGAGTTTCCCCTGTCTGTGTTGCTCTGGCGAGGTGGTCCCCGACTTGGAGGTATCCCGGGAAAGCTTTGGGTCTGCCCAACTCCAGGATGAGACCTTGAGAGAGGCCCGAAGTAGTGTGGTGGTAGTAAATGGGGTGCCCCAAGAGCCCGGGGTGGAAAAGAAGTACCCCCATTTTGCCATTAATGGGGATCTGCTATATCGGGTTATAAAACGTCAGGATGAGTTGGTAGAACAACTCGTAGTGCCTAAACCATACCGGAAGATGGTGATAGACCTGGCTCATTCCCATGTGTTAGGGGGGCACTTGGGGTCAGAGATGACCCAGGAAAGGATCCATCAGAGATTCTATTGGCCGGGGCTTCACCGGCATGTTCGGGACTATTGCCAGTCCTGCCCCATATGCCAGATCACGTCTTCGGTAGCCCACTTTCGCAGCCCCCTGATACCACTTCCGATTATTGAGGTGCCGTTTGATAGAATTGCCATGGATTTGGTAGAACCCCTGGTGAAGTCAGCCAGAGGACACCAGTATTTCCTGGTCGTGGTCGATTATGCAACCCGGTACCCAGAGGCAGTCCCACTCAGAAATACTTCCTCCAAGGGCATAGCCAAGGAGTTGTTTCAGATGTTTTCCAGGGTTGGGATACCTAAGGAAATTCTGACTGATCAGGGGATCCCGTTCATGTCGAGGGTGATGCGGGACCTCTGTAAAGTGTTAAGTTACCCAGCTCCGCACCTCTGTTTGTCATCCACAAACAGATGGACTGGTCGAACGTTTTAGCAAGACCCTGAAGGCTATGTTAAAACGAGTAGTTGAAAAGGATGGGAGAGACTGGGACTATCTTCTGCCCTATTTGCTGTTTTCCATCAGGGAGGTGCCACAGACGTCCACAGGATTTTTTCCCTTTGAATTGTTATATGGCAGGCACCCCAGGGGGTTATTGGATGTCGCCAAGGAGACCTGGGAGGGCGAGGTCACTCCGCATAAAAGCATAATCGCGCATATCTCCCAGATGCAGGAGAGGATAGCCCAGGTGATGCCTATTGTAAAGGAGCATTTACTCCAGGCTCAAGAGGCCCAGTCAAGGGTCTATAATAGGTCAGCCCGTCTCAGGCAGTTTAGCCCGGGAGACCGAGTTTTGGTGCTGGTACCCACAGTAGAAAGCAAGTTTCTCGCAAACTGGCAAGGGCCTAATGACTTAGTCGAAAAAGTGAGCGAAGTGAATTACAGGGTATACCAACCAGGCAGGAAGAAGCCCTATCAAGTGTATCATGTGAATTTGTTAAAACCCTGGAAAGATAGGGACCCTCCAGAAGCCCCGTGCGCTGTGGCCCAACGGACGCCAGCCATTGAGGAGGTCACAGTGGCGGAGACCCTGTCACCATCTCAGAAGCAGCAGTGTAAACAGTTGCTCCTACAGAATAGAGATTTATTAACAGAATCCCCAGGTCGAACCACCGTAGTTGAGCATGAGATAATCACTGACCCCCAGGTAAGGGTCAATTTAAAACCCTATGTAATGTAGTACACTGAAAATTAAATGTATTCTGGATTGTCATTAAACCATGTCTTAGAGTGTGAGCCTCCAACCCCTGTGGCTCAGAATACCACCCCCCCCCCCCCCCGTGGGAATGGAATGTGTAGCCTGTGATTGTGAAACTTAACAGAAAGTCATTTTGGACAAGTATATTACCCCGTGTGGTTACAATCCAGTGCATATCTGATAAGCCCCAAATTAACGACAGTTTTACGACTCGTAACATATACAATCCCCATCCAGAAAACTATAACATATGTCACCTTTGACCCCCCAACAATAAACACAACAGTGCAGAGGTCATTGATCTGTCCACAGCAGAAGCGCAGTCTGTGATTGCCATCTAGTGGGTATAGGAAGCAACAACCCTCATAAGACAACAAGATTCCACCCACCTCATTATATTTTCAGCCAGTAAAAGAGTAGCCGAATATGAGAGAGAAGGGGAAACCTGGACAGAGTTTGGGCCTATAAAACACATGGCCAGACTCAAATCTGTGTTCATAGCCTGGGGTTCAATTGCTGATTGAGCTGTGTTCCATTTTCTTTATCCATGCCCCTTGGATCTGAAAGCTGAAACATCTGTAAGTGTGAAATCTTTCTAAGCATTTATCCCTTTTATTTTCATAACTGTATTGATGCGTTTGTCATAGTCATTGTTAGTGTATTTTGTTTATGTAAGCACTGTACCTTCTCTTATTAAAGTTACCATTAATACGTGAGTTCTTGTTGCTACACGGATCCATTTCCTTGAAGGAGTGTATTTTTTTTTTTTGTAGCTGCTGGAAAGCAGTGAGGTGGCCCTGTAAGCATTTTTTACGTGTTTTTAGAATATCTGTTAGGAATTCCTTCCGGCTGATTCCTTTTTGATTATTGAAGGAAGGTGGTGGCAGCGGATAACTTTGGGGTGCTGGAACTGTCTTGTGGTGCGATTTATGCTTGATTCGCTACCTGATTGAGAGGTGAGCGCAAGTGGAGATAAATCTACCCCATTACAGTGGCCCCCAGTCACGTGCTGGTGAGTGTGTACGTGACACCCTACAGGATGCCCAAGGCTCGCAGAGAGATCATTGCGAAGGAGGTCCAAAGGATGTTGGCCCTAGGAGTGATCGAGGTATCAAAAAGTGGGTGGTCTAGTCTCATAGTCCTCGTCCTGAAGCCCAATGGGGAATGGCAATTTTGTAACTATTATTGCAAACTAAACGAGGTGTCTAAGGTAGATGCCTACCCCATGCCTCGGGTAGATGAATTGATAGAGAGACTGGGTCCAGCTCGGTATATCATGACCCTGGATCTTACCAAAGGGTATTGGCAAATTCCGTTATCAAAGGAGGCTAGGGAGAAGACAGCATTCTCCACACCTGAGGGGTCTTTCCAGTATGTCCGGATGCCTTTTGGCTTACAGGGAGCCCCGGCTACTTTCCAGAGGGCCATGGACCGGGTGTTGCGTCCCCACAGGAAACATGCGGCAGCCTATCAGGATTACATAGTAATTTTTAGTCCGGACTGGGAAAGTCATCTGTCTAAGGTTCAGGCTGTCCTGGGGGCCTGAAAGAAGGCAGGTTTCACGGTTAACCCAAGCAAGTCAGCCATAGGGTTGGAAGAAGCCCGATACCTAGGGCACATCGTGGGGCGAGGAATGATCAAACCTCAACTTCATAAAGTGGATGCCATACAAAGCTGCGCACGTCCCCAGAACAAAAAACAGGTCAGGGCGTTCCTGGGAATTGTGTGGTACTATAGATGGTTCATTCCCAAGTTCGTAGAGATAGCGGTGCCCCTCACCGACCTGACAAAAGGAGCCAAGTCAGCCGCGATTAAATCGTCCCCGGATGCTGAAGGGGCCTTTCAGAAACTAAAGTCAGCCCTCTGTAGGCAGCCCGTGTTGGTTGCCCCGGATTTTTCCAGAGAGTTTGTGGTTCAGACAGATGTGTCGGATGCGGGGTTAGGGGCTGTGTTGTCTTAGGTAGTAAATGGAGAAGAGCACCCTGTAAGCTATCTGAGTAGGAAGCTGTCCCCGGCTAAGAGAGAAGAAAGGGAAAAATGCACACGCTGGTTCTTGGCCCTACAAGATTTCAACTTCTTGGTAAAACATAGGCCCGGGAAGCTACAGGGTAATGCAGATGCCCTGTAAAGGGTGCACTGCATGGTGAGTAAAGGTGCCCAGAACCACGGTCATGGGCAGAGGGGAGGGTATGTAAGAGGGCAGAGGGGATTGTGGTGGGCCAGAGATATGTGTCACCAAGGACCCTGGCGCCGGTGAGGTGAAAACCAGTAATTTTATGTGTCAGCGGCGGTAGGTTGCTGACATATGTTTTATTGTTAGTATACTTGCACAGCAAGTAGTCTGGGTCTGGTTTTCACCAGGTGCAATCATAGAGTTGGGTGGGTGACTGCTCTCACATCTCCAGGTCCAGGCCAGGGTTTGTTTGATATGTAAGCCTGGAGGTCAGGTGGGTTTGGGAGAAGTGGGTGTGATTGTTGTCTGTGCAGTGGAGGAAGAGCGCAGGTGTGCTGCAGAGTTCCCAGGAACAGACTGCACGCCGGTCTCAGCTGGAGACAAGGAATAAAGGCCTGATCGTTTAAACAGTTTCAGAGGACTGGTTCTGTATTACCCTACCACCGAGCTGATCCTATATATATGTATGTGTTTGTGTATATATATATATATATATATATATATATGGGTGTATATGTTTAGATGTTACTTCTGTATAGATTTTACAATGCAATTTAAAGTTATTTGATATGATTGGTTAACATATCTGCACGGCAGGCTTGTTTTGATAACGAGTCTCTGCCGCCAATTTTTAAAAATAGATCTATGTGTTTGCCTTTTGTTGTGCTCATTGCCTGATGAAGCCCGCTATGTGTGCAGCAGGAAACGTGTCACCTTTACACCTACTTTCTATTTGTCAACAAACCAACACATTCTTTTGAAATGAGCCAATATCTTTAAAATAATCATATTCCCTAAGCTTCGCTACATCTTCCAATCCTTGCCAATATACCTTAGACCCTAGAACCTTCAACTAATTAACTCTTCATTTAGACGGTTCATATGGAACGATTAGTTTCGTGGTTCTACGTCAACATCGCTTTAATGGAGGCATTAATTTCCCTCAAATCCAACTCTATAATCTAGCAGCCCAACTCAGGATCATTGGAGTTTGGATAATAAATACTTATCCTTTACAGACTCCACTTTAGATCAGCAATTTGCTCCCAATATCTCTCTAGTCCGAATCTTACATATCAAATCTAACCCTCCTATGGAGGACCTGGACAAAATTGAGACAACTCTTAGGGCTCAACCGCAGACATTCCTTTTTTCTACCCCTGGTGGGCAACCTGTTCTCCTAAAGTGGGCAGGCACATGGCAGATTCCTGCATTGGCATTCTGGAAGAGCTGGATAGATAGGTGTGTTGGTGGACACATCTACAAAACAACCTCTAGCCTCTAATGAGGCTAAGCTAAAGTTCCCCTTAATTAGTTCTCACCCATTCTGTTATCTACAAGCTTGCAGTTACATATACCGTGGATGGCCATCATGGATTAAAATTCTGCAGAGCATGCTTGGTCCCTTTCCCATGCTAGCACATTTCCAGGCCCGTTTGAAGTTCGGCAATGACCATCTGGGTGATCCAGAGGTGGCTTGTGATCAGATGAGCCCAAAATAGAACTTTTTGGTCTCAACTCCACTCACTGTGTTTGGGGGAAGAAGAAGGATGAGTACAACCCCAAAAACACTGTCCCAACAGTGAAGCATGGGGGTGGAAACATCGTAACTTTTGTGCTTTTGGTGCTTTTGTGCAAAAGGGACAGGATGACTGCACCGTATTGAAGGGAGGGCTGATGGGGCTATGTATTGTGAGATTGTGGCCAACAACCTCCTTTCCTCAGTAAGAGCATTGAAGATGGGTTGTGACTGGTTTTTCCAAAGGGTGACACGACCCTAAAAAACACGCAGCCAGGGGAACTAAGGGAGTGGCCTCCGTAAGATTTTTCCATTTCAAGGGCCTGAAGTGGCCTAGCCATCACAAGACCTGAAAACCCCCCCGAAAGTCTTTGGAGGGAGGTGAAACTTAACTCAATGTAGCCCAGCGACAGCCCTGAAACCTGAAAGATCTGTAAAAGATCTGCATTGAGGTGTGGGCCAAAATCCCTGCTGCAGTCAAGTAATACAGGAAACATTTGAGCTCTGTAACTGGAAGCAAAGGTTTCTGTACCATATATTTAAGTTCTGTTTTTGTATTGTATCAAATACAGTTGAAACCAGAAGTTTACATACACTATATAGAAAGACACATATGCATGTTTTTCTCTCTATCTGACATGGCTGAGCTAGCGGGGGCTTGGCTATCCCAGCCATTCAGAGTGTGAGCTACTTCTCCCATTGTAGTCTATGGAGAGATGGGCGCATTGAAATCTCGGCGCTCAGCGCCGTGCGGCATGAAGTATTAATAAAAAAAATCATTTTGATTAAGTATAAAACATTATCCCTTAAAGAGCTAAAACCTTCTCTAAAAATAAATCAGTTAAAACCCCGAACAACGCGATGGTCGCCGAGACCTGCGCTACATAGGGAATTGCAATAGAGAGAATCGTCGGGAAATACCGTAATTCAAATTGTTTTAGCTCTTCGATTGGTCGGCATAAACCAAACCAATCAGAATAGGAGCGACAGTGGCCCATTATATCCTATGGAGGAGAATTGACCAATCAGAATAGGAGCGACAGGGACCCATTATATCCTATGGTGAAAAATTGACCAATCATATTCCAAGGCGGGACAGTTCAAAATACAGTAAAAAGGCAGAAACGAGCTGATTGGTTGAGCTAGCGGGGGCTCGTCCAGCTTAGCCAATCAGAGGTCGCGCCTACTTTCTCATAGAGTTCTATGGGGAAAAGAAATTCCAAGCAAGCTCTGTGATTGGCTAAGTTAAAAGAGGCGCCGTTATTTGGACCAATGGGAGAGAGAGCGACGCTCCTATGGGTTTCCTAATGCAATCTGAAATAAAACTGTACATGGCCGAAATCAAATTATAAGACTACAGAAGTTGTCCCGATGTGTATATAAAATGAATAATAATATGGGGGTAACGAAAAAAAATATTAATTCAATAAAATCATGTTTATTTCTTTATTTTCGTTATCCAAGGATCAATAGTATGGGTGCAACGAAAATAAAGAAATAAACATGATTTTATTGATTTAATATTTTTTTTTCTTTACCCCCATATTATTATTCATTTTATATACACATCGGGACAACTTCTGTATCATTTGATTTCGGCCATGTACAGTTTTATTTCAGATTGCATTAGAAAACCCATAGGAGCGTCGCTCGCTCTCCCATTGGTCCAAATAACGGCGCCTCTTTTAACTTAGCCAATCACAGAGCTCGCTCGGAATTTCTTTTCCCCATAGAACTCTATGAGAAAGTAGCTCGCGCTCTGATTGCCCGGCATAGCCAAGCCACCGCTAGCTCAACCAATCAGCTCTTTTCTGTATTTTTACTGTATTTTGAACTGTCCCGCCCTGGAATATGATTGGTCAATTTTTCTCTATAGGTTATAATGGGTCCCTGTCGCTCCTATTCTGATTGGTCAATTCTCCTCCATAGGATATAATGGGCCACTGTCGCTCCTATTCTGATTGGCTGGTTTATGCCGACCAATCAGAAGAGCTTAAACAATTTTAATTACTGTATTTCGGCGACAAACGCGTTGTTCGGGGTTTTAACCGATTTATTTTTAGAGAATGTTTTAGCTCTTTATGTGATAATGTTTTACACTTAATCAAAATTATTTTTTTTATTAACACTCCATGCCGCACGGCGCTGAGCGCCGAGATTTCAGTGCGCCCATCTCTCCATAGACTACAATGGGAGAAGTAGCTCGCGCTCTGATTGGCTGGGATAGCCAAGCCCCGCTAGCTTAGCCAATCAGCTCTTTTCTGTATTTTTACTGTATTTTGAACTGTCCCGCCTTGGATTTTGATTGGTCAAAACTTCTCCATAGGATATAATGGGTTTTTGTCGCTCCTATTCTGATCGGTCAATAGTTCTCCATAGGTTTTATTGGGACACTGTCGCTCCTATTCTGATTGGCTGGTTTATGCCGACCAATGAGAAGAGCTTAAACAATTTGAATTACTGTATTTCCCGGCAATTCTCTCTATTGCAATTCCTTATGTAGCGCCGGTCTCGGCGACAAACGCGTTGTTAGGGATTTATTAATGTATGTTTATAGAAGGTTTAAGCTCTTTTTCAGAGAATATTTTACCTTAATAAAAATGATTTTTTTAGTCATACCCATTGCCTCACGGGCTGATGAGCGAGTTGCAATGGCGCCGATTTCCATAGCTACTGGTGAAGTAGCGCGTCTGATTGGCTGGATAGCCAAGCCCCCGCTAGCTCAACCAAATCAGCTCTTTCTGCATTTTTACTGTATTTTGAACTGTCCCGCCATTGAATTTGATTGGTCAACAGTTCTCCATAGGTTTTAATGGGTCTTTGTCGCTCCTATTCTGATTGGCCGTTTTCTGCCGACCAATGAGAATAGCTTTCAGAATTTGAATTACTGTATTTCCCGCTAATTTCCTATATCCTAATTCTTGAATTAGGATATTTGGAAAGTGATTTTGTTTTATGAATTTTTTATTTTTAAGGTTTCAGCTCTTTTACTGAGAATGTTGAACGCCTTTATAAAGGCGACTTTTGATTCATACTCTGCACCGACATGTGGAATGATTTCTCGCTGTTTTACAGCCTGTCTCGTATCGGAACAGATTTTCGGCGCAGTCCCGCACGGCGCCTAAGTCCCGCACTGCGCCCAAGTCCCCGCACTGTACCCCATACACTGGCAAGGCGCAGGGAACTTTTCCCCGCATGTACGAGTGCACCTCCTCGGACGGCGAATCTTCGGCGCAGCGCTGCACTGCGCCTCAGTCCCCGCACTGCGCCTTACACACTGGCGAGGCGCAGCGGACTTTTCCCCGCATGTATGAGTGCACTACCTCGGGCGGCGAATCATAGGCGCAGCGCCGCACTGCGCCTAAGTCCCGCACTGCGCCTAACACACTGGCAAGGCGCGGCGGACTTTACATGGAATGTATGAGCGCGCCCCATGCGCAGATTTCGCCGGAAAACTAGCGGAAAAGCGTGCCCCGACCCGGCGAGCTTCATACATGTCGCCCTGAAAGTCGACTGTTTTTTTTTTCCGATGTACGACCGCGGCTTTTGTCACATTTTGCTCAAAAACTGTGGTTGTAACTCGTTTTTTTTGCCGTCAGGCCATACAAATGATTGTATGGGAAGATGAAGAAAAAACTCAAAGTGCCGGCAGCTCTCCTACCCTTGCACAGGCAGGAAGTAGTAAAATCGCCATCTTTGTGCACCCTAATGCATTGTGTTACAATGCATTAAGATGTATAAACGATTGTGCCCCATATTGGTAAGGTACCCTAAGGGAATGCAAAGTTAAAGTAAAAAAAAAAAAAAAATCTATAAAAGAAAAGAAAAAAATATTGAAAGTTCAAATCACCCTCCTTTTCGCCATTATACAAATAAAAAAAAAAAAGTTACACATATTTGCTATCGCTGTGTCCGAAAAAGTCCGATCTATTAAAATATAACCTAATTTATTCTGTACGCTGAATACCATAGAAGAAAAAAAATCCCAAATGCCAAAATTGCGTTTTTTTTGGGTCATTTCACATTCTCTAACAATTGGAATAAAGTTGATCAAAAAAGTTGCATGCATTCCAAACTGGTAAACGTCAGCAACAAAAAAATACACCCTCATTCAAGTCCATGGGTGTTAGTACAAAAACATTATTGGTCGCAGAGAAAGAGTTGTGTGCAGATGAATAGAATGTGTAAGACCTGGCTGTCGGATTAGTTGCCCTCCGGTGATCAAAAACTCCTAAGTTTTCTATGACCTCCTTTATATAAGGATTGCTTCATTATTTCTGTCACATGTGAACTACCAAGCGCCACATTAGGGGCCATTTTAAAAGTCTCCCAAAATAATAAGATAAGATATGGCCTGGACAGTATGTAGGTGAGGACACCAGAAAGTCTCCCTGTCTTAAATGGGCTTGGGGCACAGAGGTTAAAGGGGTTATGCCACAAACTCATTTCATACCTCCTTTATCCAACTTCAGCTTTCAGTGTGCTGAAAAGGGGGCCTGTGATTTGTTTGAATTGCATATCATGTGACCCAGCAGGCGAGTGTTTAGAGATTCTGCCTTCCAACATAGGGGTCCTAGTTTCAAATCCCTGCAGGAGCCAAACATGTGGATTTTTTGTCTCAACCCACATACCTGATTTGAGAATAGTTTTTTTTTTTTTTTTTTTTTTTTAGTTGCGCTGTTTAATTACTAAAGAGGACATAGGACAGGAGTAGAATGACAGCACCTGGGATTGACCACTCAGCAGTGAGTTACTGTGTGTTATTACTAAGCAGGGAAGAGACTGACAGTAGCTGTCTGAGAGGAGAGGTGATGTCTGAGCGTGTGTTGCAAGACTGAGGAGCTCTTATCCCTGGTCTTATCTTCCGGAGACAAGCTATACACAATGGATCACTAAGGTAGCAGCTAAAACAAAAATGGTAGAAAATTTGAATAATGGTGAAAATGTTTATTATTGAATTTGTAAGCTTCCCACATCAATTTTACTTTGTGGCAAAACCCCTTTAACAAGTGTATACATTTTATTTGCGATACGGACTCTCACAAATCTAAATCTCCCCTCTGGGTCTTTATATTGATTCTCTATGGACTGTATAATTCCACTCCTGAAATATATCACAACCCTGTTTGATTTGGAGGTATACTTAGCTAGAATTGGGAGCTTCAACCAAGGGTCCCAGAGGGGCACATAGTGATCCGCCATCCAATGTGTCTCTTGCAGGAGTATGTTATCTGCCTTTAAACGTTTAACGTGCTGTAGATTTTTTTTTTCTCTTTTCTGGAGTGTTGAGCCCCACTACATTCCAGGAGAGGAAGGGAAGACGGGCAGGGATGTGAATCTGTGCTTCAACCTCTGCATGGTTACTCATCCGGGGTCATACGATATTAGGAAAATGAATAATATCTATGCATACTGGCGAACACAGTAGGTGTCCCAACGAGCGCCTTCATCCTCAGTGAGCAGCAAAGAGGGGAGATTCACAGCAGAAGAATCCTAAATTAGACTAAAGCAGTTGCCAGTCAGAGAGGGTAAAAACTTGTTACAGTTATTTTAAAACCACAATTTAAACTGTAGTAACGAAAATAAGAACATTCTCAATACCGTCAGTTCTATCAGAACATTGTAACTTTCAAAACTGTAAACCGGTCTCCTTAACCTTTGCCACCTTCCTGGCCCAATGGCAAGAATCGAAAACAAACTTGCCCATGCGCTGTATTCAAGAGTTATAAGATTTCGGATTAACTACCCTCAAAATCATTTGTGAAAAGATACAACTTGTATAACTGTAGGTATCTGTTGAACACAAAGCCAAATGTTTTTAGTTCACAGCATTTGGCAGAAAGCGCCTGCCAGCCTCCTCCGGATCATTATAAGTAGTCGTTTGACCATTCACCGTCACCTTTACAGGGTATAAAAGTTGTAATGAAATATTGTTCTCATGAAGGTGTTTGCACACCACGCGAAACACCTTTCGATGCTGTGAAACCTGCAGGGAGACGTCTTGGAAAATTTAGATTTTTTTTCTCAGTGGAGTTCTCGTTTCTGCCTATATGCCTTTAAAAACTTTTTAATAGACCATTTATGGAATTTGGCAATTACTGGTCTTGTTTTTCATCTCAATAATCTTTACATTACCAATGCATTGTACTCACTCCACCACCAAAGGATCCAGTGGAGTATCCAATGCCAACTCCAATACAATCTCAGAGGTAAGGTATGACACAAAAGAGTCCACTGAGATCGACTCTGGTATGCCCACAAACCTCAAATTATTGCAACGCTCTCTGTTCTCCAAGACGTCGATTTTGTTCCTCAGAGTGTACAGTAATATCCAGTATCCAGTCGCGTTGCGTCTTCCTCCATCTCTGCCTTTCTTGATTCCTATTCCACGATCTTTTGGGAATTACTAGTAACCTAGGCCAGAGCAGCATTAATGGAAGCCTGTATAATATTGAGGCACTTGTCCAGTGCTGGGAGAATAAGTTTAGACACCTCATGCACAACTGATAGGGCTTGATTCGATGGACTGGACGAGAAAGTTGTTCCTTTTGAGGCACGGAGGTTACTGTGACTGTTCACCGTCTGAAGGTTGTGAGAAGGAGTGCGCCATGTTGTGAGTCGTCTTTTATGAAGCGCTTCAAGTAGATGGGTTTCTTTTTTTTTTTAAACTGTATATTTTATTAAAGTTTTCAACATAACAGTTATAATATCAAGCCTTGAGTAATAAGACCAAGGAGTATAAAGAATAACAGTCCCAGCATAAACATAGCTACGCATTAGGAAAACAGAGCAAAATATCAAATACTATCTAAGTAAATCAAGATACATATCAAAAATAAAGGAGTTTGCCTAATACCTCCGGTCCAACTTAAACCGTAAGCCAGTCAAAGTGACCAGCAAATCAAAAACAACCCGATACTTAACAGAAAATACAAAGACGGGGAGACAAAGGACAAGACACACAAGGAAGAAGAAGGATCTATCTAGAGATCCGCAGCCCATCATGATTCTATTCCACGCATCACTAGTCTTTAATAATTAAGTATAGATCGCAAGGATTCCTTACATCGTCAAATGGATCTAATTTATCATTGGACATAGCAGTAAGGAACTCCATATGCCGAACCTATTCAATACGATGTAGTAGGCCCTGCTTAGTCGGGATAGAAACCTGCTTCCAAAATTTGGCAATCAGGCATTTTGCCGCTGTCAAAATTATACAGGAAAAGTCTACCTGACCTACGACCAAGGGGAGGATATGGGATATTAAGAAGGTAGAACTGAAGAGTAAGTGGAATCATATGTCCCAAGATGTCATGCGTAAGTATTCGCACACAAACACTCCCAAAACGGTCTAATCCCTCCACAATCCCAGAAGACATGCTGCAGGTCAGCCCAAGACCCCGACATCTCCAGCAACAATCAGGAACCTCCGGCTTTAATCTATGCAACAATGCCTGAGTATGGTACCAAAACATAAGTATCTTATATTGGTTTTCTTTATACTGGACAGATAAAGAAGAACGCGCAGCCTGCTTCCAAATCTGAGCCCAAGTGTCCCTGGAGATGGGGGCCACTATATAATCCGCCCATTTAGACATATAAGCATTCTCACTGGGAGAATCCGGACTCGGGGTGATCAAAAGTTTATATAATGTAGATATCAAGCCCGTGGAGGAGTGCCCTGCCCGGCACAATTTCTCAAAGGCCGTGGGTTGAGAAACCACGCCAGATTTTACCACCGTGGACATAAAATGACCAATTTGCAAATACGAAAAAGCAGCCGATGGAGGTAGACTGTAGGAAGAGCGCAAATCGTGGAAAGATTTTAATTTCAGAGTACGGTGATCCACCAAATCCGCAAACCGGAATAACCCATGTTCAAGCCACGGTCTCAAACTCTCACTAGACCGACCATCCATAAATAATGGATGAAAGAGAAAGGAGGTCATAGGGGAAGCTTTTGAGCATAGGGCAAATTTCAGATGACACCGTCTCCAAATGGACCTCGTAAGATTCATAGAGTGCAATAATGGGACAGCAAACTGCCGGGTCGTAGTAGCCCATAGCAAGGAGTTAGGATGAATGGGAGCCATCCTCAATTTTTCGATCTCCATCCACCTAGAGTATGCAAGCAGAGCAGACCAAGACGGAACAACTCGTAATTGCGCCGCCCAGTAATACTTCACAATGTCTGGGACTGCCAGACCCCCATCCATCCTAGCTGCCATCAGGACATTTCTATGAATCCTGTGTTGCCTGCGAACCCAAATAAAGTGGATCATATCTTCCTGCAGGGACCTAAGGAACGTCATAGGAATGGGGATAGGTAGTGTCTCGTAAAGATACATTAATTTCTGGGGGACAGACATTTTTATCGCTGATATACGGCCAAACAATGATAGAGAAAGGTTATTCCATTTATCTAATAATTTTTTAATTTCCACTACAAGTGGAGGGAAATTGTATTTAAACAAAGATGAGTAAAATGGAGTCAAGTAGACCCCTAAGTATTTTAGACACTCCAATTGCCACCGATAATTGAAATTCAGCTTTTAGTGGGAAACTTGTTCAGAAGGTAGATTATTTGGCAAAGTCTCTGTTTTAGAAGTATTAATTTTGTATCCAGAGACAGTACCAAATCTGGAAAGAAGGGCATGCAAATTCGGAAGTGAGACCAAGGGATTAGTCAAAGTGAGCAAAACATCATCTGCATATAAAGAGATCTTAAACTCCGTGTGTTTGAGAGAAACTCCACTAATATCCCCATTTAATCTAATGGCTGCTGCTAACGGTTCGATACACAAAGCAAAAAGCATGGGGGAAAGAGGGCAGCCTTGTCTAGTGCCATTTTTTATGTGAATTACTGGTGATGCTGCATGTGGGAGTCTGACAGCAGCAGTAGGGCGAGAGTAAAGTCCCTTAAGGGGACTAACCAAAGGGCCAGAGAAACCAAAGGCCTTCAAAGTGCAGAACATGAAAGACTAATTAAGACGGTTGAAAGCCTTTTCGGCATCTAGACCTAAAAGTAGCACGGAACTATCAGTTTTGTGCACTACATCAATGAGATCAATTGCCCTCCTGGTATTGTCACCTCCCTGTCTACCAGAGACAAAGCCCACCTAATCCTTATGTATTAATCGGGGCAGCAAAAATGATAATCTATTTGCCAGTATTTTGGTAAAAATCTTTAGATCCACGTTGAGCAAAGCTATAGGGCGATAGCTCGCACATTCTACGGGGTCTTTATCCGGTTTAGGTATTAGTGTGAGGAAAGAGTGAAGCATTGTAGAAGGGGCAGTAGTACCTTCCAAAAAAGAATTATAAGCACCTAATAGATAGGGAAGAAGCTGGGACTGAAATGATTGATAATATAAATAAGTAAAACCGTCCGAGTCTGGAGTTTTCCCTGCCGGGAGAGCTTTAAGTGTGTTGACAACCTCTTCTTCCAAAATCGGAAGATTCAATGTGGCCATTTCATCAGAAATAAGAGTTGGTAGCTTACATGAGGACAAAAAATCTTGTATTTGGGCCTCCTTGCTAGAAGGGTCAGAGGGCAGTGTATCGGGAATATTATGCAACTTAGAATAATATGAACGAAAGAGATCCGCTATCGAGTCTGGATCATAAATTGGGACCCCCAACTGTTTTTGAGGGAGTGTGGAGTGGACCTAGCCTCTTCATCACGAAGCATCCTGGCTAACAATGTATGAGGTTTATTAGCCCTCTCATAATATTTTTGTCTCAAAAAGACAAGCAACTTCTCAGTAACATATAGAGCTAACTTTTTAAGCTTCACCCTCAGCTGTACAACCTGTCTCAAAGTGTCTCTATTGGGGTGCGTCGCCAACTTAGCTTCCAACACTTTAAGTTATGAAAGGTAAGTATTTTTTTGGAGCTCCCTATCCTTTTTCAGACGTGAACCCAAAGCAATGCACCTTCCGCGGACAGCTGCCTTATGGGCCTCCCACAGAGTGACATATGAATCTACGGATCCCGTATTAGTGTCAAAAAATTCTTTGATATACCGTCCAATCTCCGCCCTATGCTGGGGATTCTTAAGCAAAGACTCATTGAGTCGCCAATGACAGCACCGCAATGAATTATGCGCAGATTGCAAACCTAGATTGATCGGAGCGTGATCAGACCATGATATGGAGCCCACCTCTGCCGAGTCCAGCATTCTAAGAGCTAAAATATTGCCAAAAAAAATTATCTATTCTAGAGGGGATTGGTGCGCATTAGAGAAAAAAGTAAAAGCGTTGTCCGTGGAATGAACAATACGCCACAGATCAAAGAAGCTAAATCTACGTATCAGCTGACGAAAGCCTCTAGAGAGACGGCGACAGGCCATAGGGATAGTACCCTGAGTCACCTGCAGGATATCATAAACCACAGAGAAAATAAGATTAAACCCCCCCCCCCATAATTATAGGCGAAGAAGCTAAACTTGAAAGACGTAACATTATTTTTTTGAGAAAAGCCAGCTGCCCGATATTGGGGGCATAAAGATTACATAAAATGATAGCCATCCCATTAAGAACTCCCTCAAGTATTATATACCTGCCCTCAGTGTCAACTACCGAATTTGCAAGGGACAGGATCTGGAGATGAGTATGGTCACCCCAGCCCGTTTCCTATCTTGTGACGCCATGTAGGTTATGGGGTGTAAGCGTTGAACAAAGTTAAAATTACCTGACCTATCAAAATGGGTCTCTTGAAGGAAAACAATGTCTGCGGATTCATTTTTAAGATCTGTAAACAGGAGTTTCCTTTTAACATTCGAATTTAGACATTAACATTATGTGAGCGTATCTTAACCATTGGGACACATGTAAATTAAAAATGCTATATCGATAGACTACAGACCAGAAGATGTAATAGAACATACCCATCTTGAGATATGGATGAACCTCTCTACCGCGGGAGAATCTGGAGAAACATTAAGGGAGGGAAAAGACACAGAAGACAATAACAAATAAAACATCAAATTCCACAAAGGAAATATACCAGAACAAACACTGTCCTGGAGAGGTAAATCGTACTCTTAGTTTAGGAATAAAAATTGCAATATAAGACAAAAATATAATTCTCGGTAGAACCTAGCAATAACCTCAAGGGGACAGCAATGTGCAACCAAAATAAGAAAATAGAAGTCAACCGTGACTCAAAGGCAATCACGAATGCTAGTTAAAAAATTAACCTAAGGGAAGAAGCCCAGGGGAGAAAGAAGGAGGAGAAAAATTAAGCTAGTAATGCCACCTCCCCCAGCTCCAAATCCCTCTTATAGAATTATCATGAAGGAGGCAATCTTTGTAGCAGAATATCACAATATGGAGGAAAAATACTCATCCTGCAAAATCAAACATAGTGTAAGGTGACACACATATCAAAAGAAATATCCATGCGAGCCTTACGGACCACACCCGCAACTCAAATATAAAGTCCCTGTAGAGGATGGATATCAGGCCTTGGATGTTGAGGAGCCCTGAGAAGAATGCCCCCTGCATTTGGATGGGACCTGCTGCCATTCTGGTGCTGGGGGTGGATGTTCAGTTTCCCAGTCCGTTAGGGGCGGAACTGGGATCTCCAGTGTAGAACAAAATCTTGATAGGTCCTCCAATTCCCTAAGGACTGCAGAGCGACCATTTTTGGTGACCAGAAGGGCAAAGGGGAAACCCCAACGATACAAAATATTATGGCTTTTCAAAATATCTAGGAGGGGCTTCAGGTGTCTGCGTTTTTGAAGTGTTAACCAGGAGAGCTCTGGATACAATTGAAGGGGAGCTCCTTGATACTCAACCGCACACTGAGTCTTGGCTTGAGCCATAATTCGTTCATTTAGCTGAAAGTCATGTACACAACATATGATATCTCGAGGGCGGGAGGATGGACCCTTCGGCTTCAGGGCCCTGTGAGCCCGGTCCAATTTAATTTTATGAGATCGAGGTTCGCCAAGCAATGTATTGAAATTTTCCTCCAGTATTTGTGGGACGTTCTCCCCGTCCGATCCCTCCGAGGCCTCACACCCTGATGTTATTTCGTCTGCCCCTAATGTCCAAATCCTCAAGTCGCCTGTTAGTGTCTCTCAGTAATTTCGTTTGTGCAGTCACCGTGGCGTGTAAATCTGAAACATAGTGGCGGGTACCGTCATGAGCTGTTTCAAGAGAGTCCACCCTATTCGCCAAATGTTTCAAGTCCTGTCTGACCATAGCTATCTCAACTTTATACGTCTCCTTAATGTCTGCAATTAGCTGTTTGAAGTCCTCCTTGGTAGGGAGCAGTTTAAGATAGGATTTCCAGTCAGGAGTACTTGACATGTGGGGTTCAGCAGAAGCCATAGCATCATCCGCAGAGTCTGGAGATGAAACCCAAGTATCTAGGAGGGCAGTATCATCATTGGATTGGGCGTCTTCCTGTGCAGGTGGCGCAGACCATGCCGCAGCAAGAGGAGACAGAGAAGAAGGAGGCTGTTTATTAACTCTTTGTTTAGGCTGCATTTGAGAGGCCATTTTATCAGACATTAGAGGTGATGTAAAAGTGTTATGTGAGACAGACGGCAGTGGGCCAATTATAGCTCTTTGACGTTGCTTATCAGTGGGTTCAATCCCCTTACAAGTTGTATGCAATAGACTGGAGTTCTCTCTGTTGCTCCTTAATTGTAACAGTAAGCTCCCCTTAGGCTGTGGTGGAGGGGGGAGAGAACGGCGATGCCCAGAGTAAAGAAGTTGGACTGTCCCAGCTGTAAGGAGCCAGGGGCAAGCTATTGTTGTTGCCTATTTCCTGCTGTGTAGGTCTCAAGTCCTGATCACCTTGTGAGGGGCTAGGAGGGAGTCGCAATACCCCTGTGTGCTGGTGGGGTTGTGAAATGGGTGCCCTTTGGAGCCCGCCTGCCCGCTGCACAGTACCTGCTGAAGAGACAGTAAGGGCCTCCGGTGAAACAGGGGTCCGGTCTTCTAGCCGCTACACTCCGAGAGACTGCTGGGAAGCGCGTCGGGGTGAGAGCGGCAGAGACGGAGGCTCATCCGGGCTATCCCTCCTCCTGGCTTCACACACGGCTCTGGCAAGTTCCCGTTACCCGCCCGCGAAGCCGTAGCCGGCTGCTGTGGCGGGATCCGAGGAGAAGAGGTAAGCAGTGAATCGTCTTCAGCTCTTGCGGGGCCGGGGACACCGCGCTGAGATGGGGAGCACGGCGGGGAAATCGGAGAACTCGCGGAGGTGGGTTACGGGTCAGCAATAGGCCTTCAATCTTCAGGGACAGGTAGACCCCGGGATAGATGCCGTAAAATTGATCCCTGGAGCGTGCGCCGTGTCCCAGGTACCCTTTTTGCTTCTGAAAGAGGGAATAACTCCCTTTCTATCATCAAGTCTGGTGGAACCCCACCTATTAACAGGAGAGCCTTATATCTATAGCAAAGTACTAGCTTCAGTAAGGGATCCCAAGCCAACTACTTGGGCAGTCGTCCCTAATCTCATAGACACAGAACAAATAAGGCCCCCTTGTGACACCGTCTGCAGCAGGTGACACTTGTAGACAGAGGTGAGAGATCACAATTTAAAACGTCATGCCTGACCTCGCCGACATGTTTCGCAAGCTAACCTGGCTTTATCAAGGCTTAGAGGTCCGAAACAAGGCTTGGGATCCCTTACTGAAGCTAGAACTTTGCTATAGATATAAGACTCTCCTGTTAATAGGTGGGGTTCCACCAGACTTGATGATAGAAAGGGAGTTATTCCCTCTTTCAGAAGCAAAAAGGGTTAAATGATGAGGTTAGAGATCAGGTTTTTAAATAGTGTGTATAGAGGTTAAGAGTTAGATATAATAAAAGTTACATTTTAGTGTTTAATAGATAGAGAACTGATAGAGTTTAAGTTTGCCTATGGCAAAATAGTAACTATAGTTTTCCCCTTTTTCTCTCCAATCTCCATTTTTTCATGTGTGTTGTTGTTATTAATGTTTTACAGCCATGGACATTTTGTATATATATATGGTTTTCAGGTATACCTTTAGTATTGTTAAGTATAGTCCATGGAGAAATTACATTATGTTATATATTATACTGTATCTATGTTACATTTTATATACATAGGTTTGCTTCAACCACATATGTTTCATGGCTCTCTTGTTGTTCTTTGTTATTTTTTGTCGTTTTTTGTTGTTTTTTGTCGTTTGTGGTTTTTTGTTTTTGTTTTTGTTGTGTTTGTTGCGTTTGGTTTTTTTTTTTGTTTGTTTTCTTGTTATTGTTTTTATTTTGCATTTGTGTTTGTTTTTCTGTTCGTGTTTGTTTTTATTTTATTTCAAGTTTTTGTGTTAGTGCTTGTTCATTGTGTTTTGGTTTTGTTTTGTTGTTTGTGTTTGTCCTTGTCTGTGTTTGTTTTTGTTTTCCATGCTCATATGTGCCTCTTTTGTGATTATATACTGTTTTTAGGATTGCAACTGTTGTATTGTTCTTGTCCAGTGTTCCCGGATGTGCCGTTTTCAATTGTACATACATTCACTATGGCACAAGTGTCATTCATACGTGTGTTCCATGACTCTTTTGCCCTTACCAGCTTCAGCAGTCTTATATTCTTTGCGCATGCTCAAATGTTTTCCATGTGGCGCTACATCACTTCCGGTTTGCGCGGCGCGTCGTCATTTCCGCGTTTGCAGGAAATTTTCTGTGTTACATGCCAGGAGCACTGGAGCAGGTATTTACAATTCTCTTAATTGTTTCTAATTATTCAGCAACATGTTTGTGTATTTAGTAGTATACATGTCATTTTTATTTTGCTACGACTAAGGACAAGATATGCCCGAAACGCATTAGATTTGCACTAAGGTGCTTTTTCTATTTGCTCTTCACTTATGCCTCCATTGGCTTTTTAGCTTTGATGCCAATAAATATTGATCTCATTTTTGGACTACTCTGTGTGCGCTGTACTATTCATGTTTATGGATTAAACCATTTACCCCCTGGTTGAGATGCATAGCCACATTAAAATAATGACACTTGAAAATATTGCATTATTTTAGAAACCTTCCTATACAATTTTCTCTATCTCAGATCCAACAGCTCCAAGAAACTATCTTTTGTCTGGCAAAAGAAACACAGTTTTGCTGCCAATGTTTTGTATGCACCTCTTGACAGAGGAGAGTTAGGCTGCCCTTGTTTCCACTCTTTTTATTAAGCTTCTCTTATTGAACAAGTCAGATATTGGTGGCTACAAGTGGGATCCAAGCAATGGGTTGACATGGAGTATGAAGCAGTGGGGCATGGGTCCTTATTAGCCTCTCTCTGGCTCCCAAAATTAACAATAAGGCCTTGTACCACAGGGTTTCCCACAGTGGCAGCAGGGCTGGATGTTGGGAAAAGGCTGGCAAGGCAGTACATCGAGTGTTTCGGGAGCTACTCCCGAGGTGCCGCGTAATCACCGCAACTAATTGACATGTCACTTATCCCCCGCAAGTACAATACGATACAATTACAGTATTGTACGAGCGGGGAGTGGAGGCGTTATCCATAGTTCTCTATGAGAGCTATGTATTATCGTAATTATGGGGCGCATTTCCCCACGTATTAAGCGTAGTACGCCACGAAATACGCCCCAAAATAAGCCGTGTGAACATACCCGTAGGATACCTGTCATGCTATTAAGTGTTTTACAGCAGGCCATATATAATATAGACTTCACACTGTGGATGGAACATATTGTTGGCAAATGTAGTGTATCACACCAAAACTTTTTCAATTATCTTAGGATTCAACACTTTATCTCTCAGCTTGACTAGTATTTGAGAAACTCTATATTTATCTCCCCCTGTTATCAATCACTTGTTTACAAACCTAATAATCATGACCTTTCTGATGTTACCAGTTTACCCACTTTTGAAAGTCTGCTTTGTTCATTTTAAATGTACCCGGTTAAAATTGTCTATCCGCTACTTAGGGAAACACTACAGAAAACATTAAAGTGGACGTTTTAGAGCTCATATCTCCTCTGAAAAACAAGACTTAAAAAAAACTTCACTTATCATAGATGGAAATATATTTATTTTTGCACAAGTGTCCCATACATAGTACTTACTTATTTGCTTAAGTTGTCCATGTCCATTTTTTTTTCAAATTGGGGCTGCTTTTAATAGAACAAATAAAGTGATACTTACCTCCCCACTCACCTACCTTCTAGTGCTGCCACTGCTGCTGCTCTTATCGATCTTCCTGGTCACCACTGTTGACTTGTGCTCTCTGTAGCCACTGACTGGCTGCAGAAGGTGCTTGTCTTTTCTTGACCTCACTGTTCATCATATTCACTATCAAACAGTCATGTCCACAGAAAACACGTGAATGCTATGGCAGTGACGTTCCGACTGACAATACCAGAAAGGCATCAGAAGACCAGGGGAGAGCAACAGCAAGACAGCACTGGAAGGGAGGTGAGTGTGGAAGTAAGTAATTTTTTTGTTCGTTTTTTTTTTTTAATAGTAGCAGCTGCACCACCAAGATGTGTAAAGTTTATAAGTTTAGGGTATGTTCACACAGTGTATTGGGGCACGTACTGTAAGCACCGCAATACGCTATGTGTTTTGGAAGCACGCAAGTAGAGTGCCTTGCGAAAGTATTCGGCCCCCTTGAACTTAAACATAAAGATATAACATTTTAATTTTTTGGTGAAGAACCAACAACAAGTGGGACACAATTGTGAAGTGGAATGAAATTTATTGGATATTTTAAACGTTTGTAAAAAAAAAAAAAAAACTGAAAAGTTGGGGCGTGCAATATTATTCGGCCCCTTTACTTTCAGTGCAGCAAACTCATTCCAGAAGTTCAGCGAGGATCTCTGAATGATCCAATGTTGTCCTAAATGACTGATGATGATAAATATAATCCACCTGTGTGTAATCAAGTCTCCGTATAAATGCACCTGCTCTGTGATAGTCTCAGGGTTCTGTTTAAAGCTCAGAGAGCATCATGAAGACCAAGGAACACACCAGGCAGGTCCGTGATACTGTTGTGGAGAAGTTTAAAGCCGGATTTGGATACAAAAAGATTTCCCAAACTTTAAACATCCCAAGGAGCACTGTGCAAGCGATCATATCGAAATGGAAGGAGTATCAGACTACTGCAAATCTACCAAGACCCGGACATCCTTGTAAACTTTCATCTCAAACAAGGAGGTGACTTATCAGAAATGCAGCCAAGAGACCCATGATCACTCTGGATGAACTGCAGAGATCTACAGCTGAGGTGGGAGAGTCTGTCCATAGGACAACAATCAGTCGTACACTGCACAAATCTGGCCTTTATGGAAGAGTGGCAAGAAGAAAGCCATTTCTCAAAGATATCCATAAAAAGTCTCGTTTACAGTTTGCCACAAGCCACCTGGGAGACACACCAAACATGTGGAAGAAGGTGCTCTGGTCAGATGAAACCAAAATCGAACTTTTTGGCCACAATGCAAAACCATATGTTTGGCGTAAAAGCAACACAGTTCATCACCCTGAATACATAATCCCCACTGTCAAACATGGTGGTGACAGCATCATGGTTTGGTCCTGCTTTTCTTCAGCCGGGACAGGGAAGATGGTTAAAATTGATGGGAAGATGGATGGAGCCAAATACAGGACCATTCTGGAAGAAAACCTGTTGGAGTCTGCAAAAGACCTGCGACTGGGATGGAGATTTATCTTCCAACAAGACAATGATCCCAAACATAAAGCAAAATCTACAATGGAATGGTTCACAAATAAACGTATTCGGGTGTTAGAATGGCCAAGTCAAAGTCCAGACCTGAATCCAATCAAGAATCTGTTGAAAGAGCTGAAAACTGCTGTTCACAAATGCTCTCCATCCAACCTCACTGAGTTCGAGCTGTTTTCCATGGAAGAATGGGCAAGAATTTCAGTCTCTCAATGTGCAAAACTGATAGAGACATACCCCAAGCGACTTGCAGCTGTAATCACAGCAAAAGGTGGCACTACAAAGTATTAACTTAAGGGGGCCGAATCATTTTTCATGCCCCACTTTTCAGTTTTTTATATTTTACAAAAGTTTTAAAATATACAATAAATTTCGTTCCACTTCACAATTGTGTCCCACTTGTCGATTTTTCACAAAAAAATTAAAATGTTATATCTTTGTTTGAAGCCTGAAATGTGGCAAAAGGTTGAAAAGTTCAAGGGGGTCGAATACTTTCGCAAGGCACTGTACTTCCCAAGCACGGGGGCCAGCCCCACTCACATGCGTTGTCTGCGGCGCTTAAGCGGTGCGAACAATTGACATGTCACTTCTCTCCCCCATCGTACAATACGATCGTATTGTACGCCAGGGGAGACGACGCGTAATTCATACTTCTCTATGAAAGCTATGACTTACTGTAATTGCGGCACACATTTCACCCGTATTAGAGCGCAAATACTCAGCGAAGTGCGCGCCGCAATTACGCCGTGTGAACATACCCTTAAATTGGATAACCCCTTGTAAACAATTTGCAGTTTATCTGGGGTGGAAAAAAGGCTTGCAAAACTAAGATTTTTTTTTTTAATTAATCAATCCAAAAAGAAGGGTTCTCTCTACTTCCCTACACCACTGTCCGTTTAGATCAAATCTTTTTCAGTTGGAACTGTTCTGAAGTTTACAGATATTCTTTTAGCCTCTGTTCTATGTCATAGTCTTTGCTTTTTAAAAATTACTCTCTGATTTACACATTGTTTGAGCTAAATTTGTTGAGAGATATAACGATATATATTTTTATAAAGATTTCATACATCTCTCCATGCTTTAACTTTTAATCCCTGACTTGGATATTAAGATGCAGATAGAAAGGCTTTACGGCTTTACTCTAGTATTTGATTTTGTTGAAGGTGATATGATCCAGTCCTTTACTGTCCTTAAAATACAATATCTCTTCTAAGTCATTTTATAAATGCCTACAAAACAGACATTATTGAAATGTTGTGGCAGGACCAAGGGAGTTGTGCATAAACGAATGCCCACAAACCTCAATGAACTGAAACAAAGTTGTAAAGAAGAGTTCTACAGAAAACTTCAAGTTATAGCTGCTAAGGGTGGTTCTACAAGCTGCTGATTCATGGGGTGTACTTAGTTTTTTGCACATGACTTTCCCATTTTTGTTCTCTTGTTATATTTTGACATGGTGGAAGCTGATGTATATTGTTGTTCCTCTGAGGTTGTACTTAATGTCCTGATACATAAAACCAAGTAATTCCAAAGGGTGTATTTTCTTATTTCTGGATTTGTTATATTTGTCTTTGTGTGACTACCACCTTGGGGAACTTATCTGTATTATGAGTATAATTTCCTGCATTACTTTTATTAGGTTTCCCATATCTGGTTTATTAGGTCTATTTTTATTTTTTTGTATTTCTGTTAATAGCTACTTTTTTCTTTTGCAGATTAGCAGTTTTGAAGATTTCAATCATTTCCACTGGAAAAAAGTGAAGAGATTTTTTACTGTAGTTTTTTTTTTCTCAGGAGTAATTTTATCTTAATTGTTTATTGCATAATCTTTTACAATCATACTGTGTAAGCAAAATTTTAATGATTACCTAAATTAATATGGATCTGTATTGGATTGGCCACTATAATATTGTTGTTGTTGTGACTGTGTAATTTAGTGCTGTGAAAAGAGAGGCTAATATTTTACCCATGCAGATGAATTCCTGTTTTACTTATTATCCAGAACTTGCTTGAAGGACAGATCTGCTGTAAGCTACAGATGTTATAATGTTACTGAGCGACAACTGTTCTATACAATAAAGTTATTTTGAATTTTGCTCAATAATACATGTTTAATATTTTTAGTTATTGGTCCATTGGCCAATTGGTTTTGTAAATTAGCTTTTGCTCATGAGAAGATTCAATCAACCTCTGTACCAAATCACAATAGTGTCAGCTTAAATTCTACTTTCACTGAACATGTTTAAAAAACTGTGATAAAATATAAAAAGTCCAACCTCGATTATTTGGTATAATTGTGCAGCTGACATGTTTAATGTTCACTTGTTCATTACATCTACAAATACTTCAAATAGTGTATGTGAAATTTTTTTATGATCTCTTATTTTCTTTAACCCAGGGTAATAATATTCATGAACCAAAAATAGAAATCCGAACACCTTTGTCACAATACTTAGCTCTTGTTTATTCTTGTAAAAGGGGAAATGTGATATTTTTTGAATAAAGTTGTGACAGTTATATAAAGTCGTATTTGTTTTGTTTCATAAGATATGCTAATGTTTGTATACAGTGTCACAAACACTTGAAAAATATTTACCTTCCTGATATAGTCAGGTTTGTATTTATATGCTGCCCTAGGCATTGTTGCAGACTTTGTGTGAATACCTAACTAATCTCTAACAAATTTACAGTACAATGCTAATGTATTTTTTGTTTTGTAAATAAACTCCATTGCAGGCATTGCTTAAAAAGTATGTTCAAAATTGAGGGCATTCAACAGATATTGACATGTGCAATATGCCCCCATATGTTGCAGAATTGCTTCAGATTTTTGCTTTTAGCATATTTGTTGCTGAAATGCAAGGGTGAAATATACAGCAATGTATAACTCTTGATCGTGTTCCATAGTTTGTTCCAAAGTCTGCAATGAAAAAATATTTGATGTCTGAATAATTCCTTAAGTTTTACCTTCCTGTTTGAAGGGTTATCCAATCTTTAAAAAAAAAAAATTAAACTCTAGCATAAGTGATAAAACAACAAAATAATCTGTACTCCTCTCCAATTGCCGAGCTGGTAGGCGTTCTGCTCTGTGTTTTTTATTGGCCAGCATGTGATCACGGTAACCAATCAGTGGCTTAAATAGTAACATGCTGTACTATTGTCATCCCAGCTCAGAGCGATAGGATCCATGATGGTAGTAGTATAGCATGTGACCACTTAGACCATTGTTTGGTTTCAGCAATCATGCCAGATAGTAGTAAACAGAAAAAGATGCACCTGCTGGGACTTCAGCGCTGGATCATTGGGCATCTGGAGAGGCGAGTATAGATAGTTTTATTTTTTTTTACACTTCTTAACATTGAAAATGCAACAGGAAGATTGACCTATAAGGTTTTTCAAATTGCGGAAGCAGCAGGTGTTGCTTACATCTGCAAAGAATTAAATTATCATAAATGTACTTACAATCTGTGGCATGTGGAAGAGGCATAAGTCAGACTGAAAGTAAAGGTTTTTTTTTAGCTACCTGAAATCTCAAAAATAAGATCAAGTGGTGTGGAAAGCTTGTACAATGCCCCCAGTTCCTCTACATGCCAGTGATCGTAACTTGTCACTATAACGAAGTGAATGTCAGTTCATTCTGTCACGGAAAAATGGGTCAGTTGGTACTGATACATCAATCGCCATGTAGTTGTGGATCCTCTGGCCACCGTGAGCATAGATGGTGGTATAGCGGACCACGCCAGGAAGCAGAGTCTAAGGGGCCCCCGGTCTTCACTGGAATCCCCAGGTCACTTCCCCTGACATGGCTATTTGCAGTGGCATCCGAAGTGAAGGTGACGGAGTCCAGGCAGGTAGCAAGCAGGTACAAAGGCAGAATACAGCAGAAACAGGAACACAGGGGACAGGCTGACATGAGGCTAAATGGGGATAGCAGATAACAGAAGAATCCAGGAACCCAGGTATCAGGCAAGACAGCAGGATACAGCAGTAACAGGAACCTAGGTAACATACAGGACAGCCGAAACAGCAGGGTTAAACGTAGACAGGAACAGACAGACATTTTGACAGGTAACAGCAGGAAGCAGTGGTCAGAAGCTCAAATGGACATTAATGAACTGACCAGGAATAGAGGCAGGAAATTCTTCATATGCCAGGAGGTCGTAGGTCATTGGACAGGAAATTGGGACACTATCCCTTTAAATCCAGACCAGCGAGCATGGACAGGTGAGAAAACAAACAGAAGGGACAGAGCAACAGATACAGAAACGGGGACACAAACAGGTAACAGAGACATGCCTGTGGCAGAATTTAGACAGGGCAGTAGCAAGGACATGGCCATGTTCGTGGTCCACAACGGATAACGTGGCATGGACTGTGACAGTCACATACTGAGAAGGACAGAATTCTTCAACTGAGAGACTGGGGTTTATCATTCTCGGACAAATCGCTAGGCTAGAATATCAGCCCTGTTCAACCCCACGGGTTGGGAGAAGAACAGCAAACTAATGACTGCAAAAGGTCAGCAGAAGCAAAGAATAGCACAGTACATATTCTGTACTGCTAGTAAAATTGGATGTCAAATTACTAGCCTGAGGTGGCAAGATATTTGTCTGCACTGGTCATTCTGTGACCATTTCTAAGTATGGATTTGAATGTACTAGTATGGAATACACTTTTCATCGCCATCTGACCTTCATACCACACTACTGATCCAAGCAAGTAACTACAGCCACTGTTTTTCTTTGTTTATCTGTTTTGGGATGTCTGCTTCATATGGCACCACTGATCCTAGCAAGTCACTGTAGCCACTGTTTTCCTATGTATTTCTGTTTTAGTATGTTTAGATGAATTGTAATCACACCTTCTCTATCTCCATCTTCTTTTTCACTTTTATAATTAGATGAATCTTTTACCCTACCCCATCCTTGATCACACCCTGTTCACATCTAACCCCTTCTGCTGATCTGTTTCACAGTATTAAGACTTTCCTCTCAAACAACTTCTTTCAAAATAACTTGAACTTTATACTGTAATATGCAATCTCGCCAGTTTCGGAACAAGAAATAGACATAGTAAAAAAGAAAGCGCAATAGTATAACACTGTTTGATTAAATATATTAAATAATGAGTGTTGCTCACCGAATATAGCTGAACACTAGATGGTACAGCTCATATACATGCTTCCCATTTTAGGGTGAATAGTGGTGCAGCTCCTTGTGGTATTCTCCCCTCGGCGTCCTCCTGGACTCATGATGCATGGAAGTTATATTTGATCGTATAACACGATTCTACAGAATACATCTCCAGAGCGCAACTCAAATTCCTGAACAAAAATAATCAAATTTCGATATAATATATTGGTTCTTTAATAAAGTAAAAAAAAACTATACTAATCTATAACGCGTTTCACGAGCCTTTAACTCACTTCATCAGATAAATACATTCCAAACAAAGGATAGTTTTTATAGATACGCTCCATCCTAGAGTAAATTAGAGTGAAGCTCTCACATAACCATTTACCAAAACAATAGAAACTTGTGCATCTTGAAACAGCCAAACCGCTAGTTTTCAGAAAGCCCTGTATTTCAGCTGATGTTATTTGTGGGTTTTTCTTTGCATCCCGAACAATTTTCCTGGCAGTTGTGGCCGAAATTGACTGTGGTTTGGTTTTTACAGAGCCCCTGTTAATCACAGTTTGAACACTGCTGACTGGATATCTTTTTGTATCCCTTTCCTGTTTTATACAGTTCAACTACCTTTTCCCATAGATCCATTGACAATTCTTTTGCTTCCCCATGACTCACAATCCAGAAACATCAGTGGCTGAATGAAAGATGCAAGAGTCTGTCTGGAACCCAGAAACTCAGCTTTTGTACAAGCAAACAGGTCACAGGTGAGGATGTTACCTATAGTAGCCATTTAAACCTATTTGTATCAACTTCTGTGCATGTTATCAGGCCAAAATCACCAGGGTATGTAAACTTTTGATCAGGGTCATTTGGATGTTTTTGCTTGTCATTATGTTTTAAAAAGGGAAAACACAGTAGTTTGACAATAAATGGCTTCATCCAACCACTAACCATGAGTGGAATTTTTTTTTTGTGTGTTATCATTCATATTCTCTGAAAAAAGGGCATGAAAGCAGAAATTCTGCCGGGGTATGTAAACTTTTGAGCACAACTGTATTAGACAACCTGTTGTTCCAGTGGTATATACACAGTTCATACACATATATAGTCTTGTTTGTGAGTATACATCACCAGTCAGACAAGCTGAGACTGTAATGGCAGCATTCCTATAGCATGTAAACACATACTTGCGCTATGTTTTGGGAGCCACGCCCCCTTTCTCAAGTATCAAGCATCTGTGTATATACCACTGAAACAATAAGTGTTTGAAGGAAATGCCACATTTGGAAAATACATGGAAATATGTGAAAAACATGAAGTAAAAGGTGTTTAAAAACAACAAACATGTAATTCATATATGAATATTAGAGCGGCACACAATGTTTATGATGCTGTAAAACAATGCAATAGAGTAATGCGTTTGTCACGAGTTGCGCTGGGGCATCCACGCTGGGCCATGGACTAGTTTATTTTTCACCGCTGAATAATTTCAGCACAGAAAAGAAAATCAAACGCTTTAATATATCCATGTCTTTTGAAAGTTGATTTTACATAGGAAGCAACGTGAATCGGATTGCAGGCAGATAAGACGCTAATTCTGAGCCAGAATTAGCATGTAATATCCGCACCAGAATTTGTGTCTAAAACAGCCATGTGAACATACAATCCACCCCAGGGGCAGAATCAAAATCTATTGTGTGAACAGATTAAAGCATTTTAGACACTTACAGTGGGGGAAAAAAGTATTTGGTCAGCCACCAATTGTCCCACTTAAAAAGATGAGAGAGGCCTGTAATTGACATCATAGGTAGACCTCCACTATGAGAGACAGAATGAGAAAACAAATCCAGAAAATCACATTTTCTGATTTGAAAAGAATTTATTTGCATATTATAGTGGAAAATGAGTATTTGGTCACCTACAAATAAGCAAGATTTCTGGCTCTGACAGACCTGTACCTTCTTCTTTAAGAGGCTCTTCTGTCCTCTACTCATTACCTGTAGTAATGGCACCTATGTTGAACTTGTTATCAGTATAAAAGACACCTGTCCACAACCAAACTCCACTATGGTGAAGACCAAAGAGCTGTTGAAGGACACCAGAAACAAAATTGCAGCCCTGCACCAGACTGGGAAGACTGAATCTGCAATAGGCAAGCAGCTTGGTGTGAAGAAATAATTAGAAAATGGAAGACATACAAGACCACTGATCATCTCCCTCGATCTGGGGCTCTACGCAAGATCTCACCCCATGGGGTCAAAATGATCACAAGAACGGTGAGCAAAAATCTCAGAACCCATGGGAGGACCAAAGAAGATCGCAAAGCGGGAGCAACGTAAAAAAATGCTACCACAGTAACACGCACGCCCCAGGGACTCAGATCCGAAGGCCAGTGTGCCCCCCTGCTTAAGCCAGAAATGTCACCCATCTGAAGTTTGCTAGAGAGCATTTGGATGATACAGAAGAGTATTGGGAGAATGTCAATGGGCAGATGAAACCAAATAAACTGTTTTGGTAGAAAAAACTCTTTGTTTGGAAGAGAGAGAAAAGCTTAATTTTCATCCAAAGAACACCAACCTACTGTGAAACAAGGGGGGGGGCAAAATCTGCTTTGGGCTTTTTCTCTGCAAAGGTACCAGAAGACTGATCCGGTACATGAAAAATTAATGGGCCATGTATCGGAGAATTTGAATGCAAACCCCTTCCCAAAAGCAAGGGGGATTGAAGACAAAAATGGGTGGGTCTTTCAGCAAACAATGACCCAAACACACTTCCAGGGCAAAAATTTGGCTTCGTAAAAGTTAAAATTTAAGGTCCTGGGTGGGCCCAGCCGTCTCCAGAACTCAACCCCATAGAAAACCTTGGGGGCAGTTGAAATCCGATTCTCACGCAGCCCCAAAACTAAATGCTCAAAGGGAACGCAGGAGGGGAAGGGGCCCAAAATACCAGCAAAATGTGGCCCAACCTGTGAAGACTTACAGAAAACGTTTGATCTTGTCAGCCAACAAAGGATATATAAAAAAGTATTTAGAGAACTTTTTTTAGACCAAATACTTTTTTTCCACCAAATTTGCAAATAATTTTTTCCCCAAACAACAAAGTGATTTCGGGATTTGTTTTCTATTTTGTCTCTCTAGTTTAGGTCTACCATCATTCAATTTACAGGCGCCTCTCATCTTTTTAAGTGGGTGAACTTGCACAATTGGTGGCTGACTAAATCCTTTTTTTCCCCACTGTATGTATGGGGCTGCGTCAAAAGTCTGGCGTCCTTTCAGCCCCAAAACTGGCGTGAAGAACAGCCCTGGTCACTAGATTTATAATCAGGCACACTCCAAAATTATGCGCATTATTGGGCCCCCGTGGCACTTTGTAATGCGCTTCTCTGGGCATGTCTCACCACAGCCATATGAATCCACACATTTATGACTGGAGAATGGCAAAACTATGCGCATTACTGCTGGAACAGCCAGACCAGGTTAAAAGTGGTGTGGTTTAGTGCGCCTTTATCCCCTAACCGTTTGGAAAACTGGTGCGCCAATTATAAATCTAGGGTATAGTTGGTCCTGGGTCCATAACAGCATTAACCCAAGAAGCACCCTGTGTACAAACTCCCTAAAGCCATGGATCTTGGTTAATTTCCTCCAGTGTGCCATTTCCTCTGCCCGCAATGTTGTTTGGCTAGAACTAACACATGTTGTATGTTTTTCTTGTTGTTGAGAGAGCAGATATCGCATTGTGTGTGCCACCTTTTTTTCCGGGGAAATGTGGTTCAATGTGTGTTTGTTTGCCTTTTTCCAAACCACTGTTGTATTCGGCCATTCCAACCAAAATTTAACACTCATGTCTCTATTAGCCCTGTCCCTAGAGCCCCAAGGGTGCTTTAACAGCTGGTTAAAGCACACCCTCTGATGTGATGGCTGGAGTAAGGTAGGTTGCCTGGCTATTTTGTCAAATAAATGGACTTGTGTGTCCAGCGTTGTTAACAGCATAACCCAAGTTTGTTTAAACAGAAAATAATGTATTTGTAACCAAACAAACCAAACAATTTTCATCGTGATTGTGTCAAGATGTGGATGATGGAGTCCACCTTTTTCTCCAGCCTGACCAGAGTATGCTTCACCTCCTGGATATCACGATGCACACTCTCCAGGCTAATTGCCTGCTCCTGAGCTTGGCCCTCAATGACCTGGGGAGTAATGTCCTCCAGTACCAGGATGACCATATATTCAACTGTGGGCTGGATAATTTAAATAAAATACAAAATCAAGGTCAAGTGTCACCGTATATTGACGTCCCTTCAAAGGTGTCTGTGCTTACTGGGCTCTGGCTCCTTGATGAGGCAGGCTTCCTCCTGCCCACCCTGAATGGGCCTTGGCACTGCTTGGCCTAGATAAGTATAGATTCTTGTCATTGGTCTTAAGAAAGGTGTCACATCCCAAAACACCATTTTCAAAACACTTTCTTGCTGTTCAGGTCTTCATGTTCATGTATGTGGCTTAGCAGTGTCTAAATGTGAACTAAGGTAGTCTTTATTGTTAGTAATGTGATGTATTCCTATCCCAGTGTACCCTGAAATCTGGCCCAAACACATGTGCCCTGAAATGTTTGGCTAGCTATCAAGTGGACCTTTTTATGAGGAAGGGACAGTGACCTCTACCCAGTCATTAAAAGCCATGGGTCAAGAGATTGCACTGAAAGCAGGAGCTTTAAATTTTGGGAGTGTGAAAGATTCTAGATGTGTTTAATGGCTGACATCTCCATTTTTGGGCTACATGCTTACAGTCTGGAGCCGATAGCAGGGACTCCCATCACATTGACTGACCCAAATCTCAGGGAGGCCCACTGTTCGGGCACTCAAATTGGAACTCTGTATGGAACCCGTTCCCTCTTTCAAACACTGTTTTTTCCCATGCTGCCATCAGGCAAAGGACCCTTGGGTCACAGTAATGGTTGAGAGAACAGCCGACAGACCTGTTCTCTGTCTAATTTTGCCCATCTCAAGTGCCTATGTGTCTTTGCGACCTGTCAGATTGGCCCAGATTGAGGTGTGCCAGCCCTGACCCTGCCGTACCTTGCTGTGCAGGCGGTGCGATAAAGTGTCGTCCATGCTTAGCCCGCACTGCTTCCAGTCCGAGGCCACAACCCAAATATACCCCGCTTTGCCCTGATAGCAGATTTAGATGTGGTTTACCATGGAGAAGGGGGACCTTCTTTCACGTGCCCGGGGTTCCAGAGCTACCTAACTACCATACGTGGTCCCATATCTGCCTACTTTGTGACGGACCCAAATGACCATCTTGGGGCCCTATATACCTACCTCCAAGAGGGATAATACCCTCTCAATTTTAATGACTACAGCAGTTTCCACCAAAATATTGAGGTGTGGCAAGACCCTTCACTTGGATATGCATTTCATATTGACATCATCGTGCCGGATCCCAGCACACAGCCAATGTGTTGTTCAAAGGTAACACCAAGCAACAGCTATTAGGCCTCCCAGCACATACAGCTTCTATTTTCCCAAAGAGTTAACTTTGCCTGCACTTTGCAGTGTAATCAGCCCACAAGTTCAAGTGCAAGAGCATCTGTAAAGGCCTGTCCTAAAAGCCCCTCAGGCGGAGTTGTGTAATTGGAATGAAAAGTATTTAGTACTGTGTCAACTATTGTGCTCCTTAAAATTAAAGGTAAATATGTAAGGTGTTAGTTCCTGTCAACTAATCTACCTTTCCTTGTTTCAGCCATTCTGATTTTCTGTGGTGGTAATTTCGCGAACACATATAAAAGACCATTGAAAGTAGAGTTGAGCCAAATCTGTTAACATCTGTTCCCAAAATTCAAACTACTATGTCCAAAGATCTATGAAATACGGAGTGTGGACTAGCGACAGAAGTTGTGTGTTATCTTACAGTGATTGATCAGGGGCGTTGCTAGGGTCCTAAAACATCCGGGGCTCGGGCCCTTTGTGTTTTTTCTGGGTAGGGCTGGGGTTTACAAAAGACATTTTTCGCGCCTCATTGGGGAACTTTCGGTGTTTTTTTACAGAGAAAAACCTTCTGTTCCTGTCACTAATTTTCTGCACATCCCACACAGATCCCGTCCATCTCCTCAGCAGTCACTATACAGTTAAAATCACCAATGACAAATTTACTTTTTCAGAACTTCTCACCTTCATATGACAATACCCCTAAACAGTCACCAAAACATCCACCTACACATGGAGCAAATCTACCAGACAAAATGATTGTTACTAAAACCCTCCTACAAAACCAAGACCCCAAACTATTACTACTTAAGGCTTTAAATAATCCTGCCAGACCCTGACCGAACGCAACCCCCACATGTGACTATCCCTGCACCCCGGCCCTAGAGACATATTTTACCGCCTACGGACCA